>PVIJ01010445.1:0-33356 GCA_004024925.1 Scalopus aquaticus
CCACCCCCGCCGCTGAGTGTCTCTCTCCTGTTTGGTTTCCCTGTAGTCCTGTTATAAGTGAAACCATTCAATATTTTTCTTTTTCTTTCTGGCTTGTTTCACTGAGTATGATACCCTCTAATTCCACCCATGTCTCTGCAAATTGCATGTGTCTATCTTCTCTGAATGCTGAATAGTATTCCATTGTGTATATGTACCACATCTTCTTGATACAATCATCTATTTTTAGACATCTGGGTTGCTTCCATACCTTTGCTATTGTGAACAGTGCCACAATGAACATACGGGTGCATATATCCTTTCGGATTAGTGTTTCGGTGTCCTTTGGGTAAATTCCCAAAAGTGGTATTGCTGGGTCATATGGGAGCTCCATGTTTAGCAGTTTGAGGAATCGCCATACAGCTTTTCATAGCGGTTGGACCAGTTCACATTCCCACCAGCAGTGTAGAAGAGTTCCTTTTTCTCCACATTCTTTCCAGCATGTGTTGTTGCCTGTATTTTTAATGTGTGCCATCCTCTCAGGTGTGAGGTGGTATTCATAATGGTTTTGATTTGCATTTCCTTGATTATAAGTGATGTTGAGCATTTTTTTTTCATGTATCTGTTGGCCATTTGCTTTTCTTCTGAAGTAGTCACATTTTAAAATTTAGATTGCATCCTGATTATTGTTCAATTACAAACAGGCAGATGCGAGAGCATTTTTTTTTTAATTTAAAAATCAATAGCGGGCCTCCCCGGTGGCGCAGCGGTTAAGAGCTGCGCTGTGGAGCTGTCGGCAGCGGCGACGCGAGTTCGATGCCCGGCTGGGGAGAATCCCACATGGTGCGGCAGACCTCTCCTGCCTCACCCGCTGCTCCCCTCAGCAGTGTATTTCTGATCTGCCTGCTCTGCTCCCTGCTCTGTCTCTGGTGAATCCTCTCGCCGCCCCGCACCTCTGGTCTGTACCCCAGCTTGTATGTATAAATAAATAAATCTTAAAAAAAAAAAAAAAAAAATCAATAGCACTTTCAAAAACTCATTTTCTCTAAAATAAATTAAATGTCATGTCTGGAAGCTCAGGTAAGTTTCTTATACCTTCTTGTTAAAATTTGCATACTATAATACATTTACAACATTGACACTCATATTTTGATCTATATAATTTTCAGCTTTACTTTAAAATGGATATAAAATAATAAAATTGCATTTGGGGCCTAGGTTGAATACTGAAAATCAGCATTTTTAATTTGCTTTGTTATTTTACAGCTTCATATTTAAGTGTCTTGTCTTCAATTGCATTTGAAGTAGAATATGATTAGAGAAAAGCTCTGGAACCTGGACACCTACCTAATAACCAGGGTGCATTTCAAACATGAAGAGATAACCAAGACTGAGCATAAACTTGCTTAAACAAATACAGAGTTTAACTTAAAAATATTGATAGACAACGAAACATGAGTAAATACAAGTTCAGGTCTAATTAGTATAAAAACAAGTTCACATGATTAAAAAAAAAGAAAACATGTGCTTTGGCATAAGAAAAAAAATAATTCAAGTTACTAAACTCAGCTTGATGTAGGCAAACTACATAACCCTTATCATTTACTATATGCAAAATTGTATTATAGTAAATTGTAACTACAATAAGGTCTCTTTAGGGCTTAGTGTGAGCATGAGATGAAATATTGGACGTGTAGGGCCTCCCTCGTGGTGCAGGGGTTAGTCTCAGTATGTAACTGGTGGCTGAAGCCAAAGACTGTTACAGGTGGTGCCCCATGGAGGGGGTTGTGGTGAGGATAGGTAGCCCCAGGGAAAATGCTAAAAATTATCACATTTTGGGGTGGAGTGACTGATAAGAAATATAAAAGACTGCAGAAGCACTTCCCAGCATTCAGAATTTCAGATTCAGTATTTGAGGACTCGGTGTTTCAGAATCAGCATTTGAAGATTAATTCAGTGTTTCGGATTCAGTGTTTGAATACTCAGTATTCCCAGGGTCAGCTGTTTAGGCTCACCATGCCCATCTTGCAGAAGGATGTAGTGGGCCTCTGAAGGTGGACGCCTCCAGCAGCCAGCCTCAGGGTGGAAAAGTTTGGAGGCTTTGAAAGTAGCCAAGCAACTGAAACTATTCCTGGTTTTGTTGCTGTTATAGCCTAGCAGAAAGGCGAAGACCGAAGACTGGGAGCCGGGTGCCCTGCTGAGCTGCACTTGTGGCTGTTTGTCGGTTCTTCGGCTGCTGCAGCTGCTGTTTTGAGTGTCTCTAGTCTGGTGCTGTGCTGGGGCATCTCAGCAGCTCCAGGAACGTCTCCTGTTGTGTCTTCTTTTGTCTTTGTGAGTTAGAATGTGGCCTATAGTCTGGCTGCCACGTGTCCTCAGTGGCAGAAAGACACCATCTTGGGCTTGTGGCCTATTGTTAGGGAGAAGAGCTCTGAGTCCTCAGTGGTGCGAAGATGTCAGGCAAGGAGGAAAGATAAATCCTTTTGTTTATTAAAAAAAACTACTGTATCCTCCCCCTCCCTCACTTAATGGGAGGATAGGGGTTCAAAACAGGGGAGAAAAGAGCACAAAGGACTATGGTGATGGTTCGGGGGTGAATCGGTGTTGGATAACCTACGGGGAAAACACAATAATGTAAAAGATATAAATAACAATAAAAAATAAAAAATAAATAAAAAAAAATACTGTAGCAACTAACCTAGGTTCAGACTAACATATGAAGATAGAAAGATGTTAGATATAATTAGAAGATCAAAAATGGAAACAAATATAAATAAAAATGTCACAGATGTAAAACAAAGGCATTACAACTCATTGGGGGGGATTAAATATTTGTTATGATAATTGGCCAGCCATTTGTACAATAATAACCTGAAACATTACTTAATACTTTTATGGGGGCCTCCCTGGTGGCACAGCTGTTAGGCGCTGCGCTGTGTAGCTGTTGGCAGCGGCAATACGAGTTCAATGCCCGGCTGGGGAGATTCCCACATGGTGCAGAAGACCTCTCCTGCACGCTGCTCTCCTGAGCAGTGTGTTTCCATCGATCTGCCTGTTCTGCTCCCCACTCTGTCTCTGGTGAACCCTCTCGCCACCCCATTCCTCTGGTCTGACCCCAGCTTGTATGCATAAATAAATAAATCTTTAAAAAATACTTTTTATGGAAAGTAATTTCAAATGGATCAGATATTTGAAAGTCAAAATATGACTAGAAAGCTAGAGGATGTAAAAACACAGGTTTTAAAATGATAAACTTGAAATGGAGAAAGCATTTTTAGACATAGCAATTTAATTTAAGAAAATTCATTTCACAAAATATTTAGGGTTTTGACTGTATTTTATTAGGTAGAAAAAATTAAAATACAAAATAGTATATTAAAATTTTGAAAACAATGAAAAACAGGGATAATATATTAGATCACATATGAAAGGTAAAGTAATAATTATTTTAATATAAAAATATGTCTTAAAAACCAGAAGAAACCTTTTCTTTCTGAAGGAGAACAAAAAATCACCAGATGTTACTCAAGGCATAGTTATGGAAAATTTTGCCTCTGTGTTCTTCTATATATTTTATGGTTTCAGGTCTTACGTCTAAGACTTTTATTCATTTTGAATTATTATTTTATGTATAGTGTGTATTGTCTAGTTTAATTTTGGAACGAAAACTCTTCTTTTTTGTCATGATTGCATTGGATATTTGGGTGTCTTGAAGTTTCACATGAATTTCAGTAATATGTGTTCTTTTTATTTGAATAATGCCTTTAAAACTTTGATAAGCTTTGCACTGACTGTTCATATTGCTTTGGGTAAGATGGCTATTTTAACAATGTTAATTCTTCCAGCCCATTAGCTGGGAATAATTTTCCTTTTTGTGTGTCTTCTATTTTTTTTTAACAATGTCTTACCGTTTTCATTATATAGATGTTCACCTCTTTTTTCAACTATACTTCTAAATATTTGATACTTTCTGATGAATTTGCAAATTTTCCCCTTGATTTCTTCCTCTTCTACCTAATTTTCAGTTTGTAAAACAACCGATATTTTGTTTTGATTTTTTTTTTAGCAGAATCTTTAGGGTTTTCTATGCATATCATCATGCCATCTGTTAATAGTGAAATGTTTACATCTTTGTTCCCCATTTTTCTTCATTGCAGTACACCCTTCTGTTCCTAACTGTTCTAGCAAAGACTTTCTTTCAACACTATGTTGTGTAGTAGTTGTGAGAGTGGACATAATTTTCTTATAATAGTTCTTAGTGGAAAAACTTTCAGTATGCCACAGATGAGAATGTTAACTGTGGGTTTCTCCTGCATGGCTTTATAATGCTGAAGTATTTTCATCTATCCCCATTTTTGAAGGTTTTATCGTAAGTAGATTTTGAATTTATCAAATATTTTTTCAGAATCTGTTGATATAATATTATGTTTATATTTCCTTTTATGTAGTGAATGATGTTGATTGATATTTAGATGTTGAACCATAACTGTGTACCTAGTTATGATCATTTTAATGGATTGTGGAATTTGTTTAACAGATATTGTGTTAATGATTCTTGCATCTGTCTTCATCATGGGTATTTGTCTGTAGAGTGTTTTATTTTGTTTTGATTTTGAGGTTTTTATCTGCTTTTGGCATCAGAGTAATGTTGGCCTTATAAAATTTTTTGGAAGAAGTTCCTTTTCTTCAATTGTGGCAAATAATTTGAAGGGGGTATGTGTTATTTCCTCTTTGAAGGTTTGGTAGAATGCATTTGAAACTATCTGATTTTAGACTTTTGTTTTTTCACACTTTTCTTTTTCTGCTCATATTTTCTGTTTCCTCTTGGTTTGTATTTGGGTAGTTTTATATTTCTAAGACATTATTCATCTCTTCTATGCTTTTCAACTTACTTGTATTCAAATGTTCATATTAATCTCTTATGATCTTCAGTATTTCTAAGATGTCTGTTCACTTCTAATTCTATTTGCTTGACTTTGCTCCTTTTTGTAAGCTTAACTAGAGGTTAGTCTAAATTATTTTTTTTTCAAAGAACTAACTTTCGGTTTCATTAATTTTTTGAATTTTTTTCATTAATCTCTCTTGTTTTCTTCTTCTCTAATTATTTCCTTCATTCTTCTGTCTTTTGATTTTGTTTGCTCATCTGTTCTTTTATCAATAATTTCTTATAGTGAGAGGTAAGACTATTTATTTGACTTTCTCTTGCTGTTTGATGTGGTGCTGTACTGTATACACTTCCTGCTTGCTACTGTTTTGCTCTACCCCATAGGTTCTTATAGGCTGTGTCCTCATTTTCACTTGCCTCATGTTATTTTTAATTTCTTTTTGATTTCCTCATTAACCCAATAGTCATTCAATGGTGTTTTGTTCAGTCTCCGCATATTAGAGTTTTCCTTCTCTGCTTTCTTTCTGTGTTCATTTCTGTCTTGATGTCACTGTGATCAGAGAATATAATTGATATGATTTAAACCTTTATTAATATTTTGACACTTATTTTGTGATACAATGTGTCATCTAAACTTGGAGAATGTACCATGCCTACATGAGAAGAATTCATATTCACCATTTGGGATGAATAGTATGCTATAAATGTCTATTAATATTATCTTGTTGAATATTTTGTTTAAAGCTACTTTGTCCTTTTAGTTTTAAGATTTATTTATTTATCCATACAAGAGCTGGGGTGTAAGCCAGAGACATGGGAGTAGTGAGAGGATTCACCAGAGACATCATGGAGAGTAGCACAGGCAGATTGACTGAAATATACTGCTGAGGGGAGCAGTGGGTGAGACAGGAGAGGTCTGCTGTGCCATGTGGGAAGTTCCCTGGCCTGGGATTGAATTTATGCTGCAGTGGCTGTGATAGCTTCATAGTCTGAGACTTAACCCTTCGCACCACCAGGCAGGCCCTACTTTGTCCTTTTTTATTCTCTGACTGCCTGATGGTTCTGAAATGTTGAAGTGAAATTGATGAAACTGAAGTGTTAAGTCCCTGAACACTGCTGTGTTGTAGTCAATGTCTGTTTTCAAATTGTATAATAATTGGCTATGTATTTTGCTGCTCCTGTATTTGGTGAATGTATGTTGATGGATGGTATGCCTTCCCTTCTTCATCATATAGTATCTGTTTCTGTACCTCATTACCTTTTTAGTTGGAAATCTGTTTTATCTGGTATAAGTTTAGCTGCTCCTACATAGCAACATTATTTTACAGACTTTACTCTCAGGTTCTGTTTATGTTTGGAGTTCTAGTACACTTCCTAAACAAAGAATAAAGCTGGATTTTGGTTTCTGACCTATCAGCTATCAGAGTTCTGACCTAACTCTTTTTAGAGAGTTACAGTCCTTTTTTTTTTATTTTTTAATTTAGGGTGATTATTGACATATGAGGATTTGATACTTCCATTTTTCCTTAGTTTTCTGGTTCTATTTATTTCCTTATTAGGTGTTTTTATTGATGTTATTTTTGATTTAGATACTATAGTCCCTTTCAATATTTATAGGGGAATCTGATATTTGAAAACTTTTTCAGCCTCTATTTCTCACTGGCCTTTATTTTTTCTTCATATGTGAAGGAGGGTCTTACAGCATATAATATCTGTGGCTACCAGTGTTCATCTTTCAGTATTTTAAATGTCATTTCATCATCTCTTTGCCTATATTGTTTTCTTAGATAAGTCAGATGTAAGTCTGCCAAGGGTATTATTATAAGTTATCTGCTCCTTTCCCGCTAGTCCATGTCAACATTCTTATGTTTTTATCTTGTAATCTTGGAAGATTCATGAGTATGGGTATTGGTGTAGGTGTCATAACATTTAGGTAACTATGTGTATTAAATAAACTTCATGGATTTGAAAATTTAGTTCCTTCTCCAGTTTTTTGAATTTTTCTTCTTTTATTTCTTTGAATAATTTGTCTGTTTCCTTCTCTCTGTCTCATCATTCTGAAACAGCCATTATTTTTATATTGCCTTTCCTTACAAAGTGGGGTAATTCTTGAAATGTCTCTTGTTTTTTTTCCTTTGCTTTGTTCTTTCTTCTTCCACCTGGACCCTTTGTATATTACTATCTTCAAGGTCATTGGCTCAGTCTTCCCTTTGATCTATTCTGTTTCCATAATTTTTCCAGAATATTTTGTCCCCAGTAATGGTGTTTTATATACTACACCATCATTATTTTCTTACTTAAAATTTCAATTTCTATCTTCTATATATTAATTTGTTTTTTAGGAGATTTTTTTCCCCTGAATTTCCTTGTATTGTATTTGACTAGCTTTTCTGTATTCTATTTCTTTTAATTTCTTTATCTTTGTATTTTTGAACTCTGTATATAATAGGAAGAAATGATCTATGTTTTTACGGTTGAATTCTTGATATGTGTCTTTCACTATAGCAAAATAATCCCTTAAGGACTCTATGTGCTTGGCATTGTGCTTTTTGTCTTGTCCATTTTGCTTTTATATGTTCTAAAGGTACAGAAATTTCACTTTTTCAGAAGATGGTGCTGTTGTTTTGTTTTACTAGTTAGCTTTTTATTGTTTAATTTATATTTTTTTTTAGTATTTCAATATGTTGTGTGATATTGTATGTCAGGGAGAACTGACAGCTGTTGCTGAGTCAGAAGTTGGGGGAGGATCCTACAGGGGTCCAGTAATTGGTGAAGTGTTGGGTGGCAATGATTCATGCCTGTGTTTCCTGAAATCCCTCCTCTCTGGGTTTCCAGACAGACACATATCACAGTGTGTGGGCTGGGGGTTCCTGCTGCTTCACAGGATCATCTCAAGTCCATGGGGTGTGTGGGAAAGTGAACATCACTCTTCACTCTCTCTTCTTCACTGCGAACAATTCCTGCCTGACTCATCCCATCATATTCACAAACATTGCTCCTAAATTTAACTTGTGACTCCACAACAATAAACTTTCCTCTTCCCAGGTATGCCAGTCAAATATTGAAGCACAGAATTGCACTGCAAACTTTTCCCCTTCTCAGTCTCTAGACACTCCTCTCAAACTTTTATTTTGTAGTATTGAATTTCTTCTAATCTCTTCTTCTGTCATGGTTGGCACCAGACCCTGTTGTCTAGAATGTTCTCCAGTTTCATCCCAAGACATGAGATCCATTTGGTCCAGTATCCCACAAACTACCTTAGACCATCCTCTCAAGAGCAAAGTAGGGAGCATCTTCTAATATCATCTTCCTGTCTCTTTGACCTTATCTACATTATATGTCCTTAATCCTTAATTAATCTAGATTTTTTCTCAGAACCCTCTGTGGTCGTCCATGAATGGCTGGGTCTGCATTCATCATGAAAACACTGATTACTTACAAGTCTTATCTCTGCTTGAATTAATATATTTTTAAAGATTTATTTTATTTATTTATGCACACAAGAATTGGGTTGCAGGCCAGAGATCTGGGGGTGAGAGAATTTACAAGAGAAGAGCATGGAGCAGAACAGGTGGATCTACTGAAATACACTGCTGTGGGGAGCAAAAGGTGAGAATGGAGAGGTCTGCCGCACCATGTGGGTTAGCTCCGTAGCTGGGGATTGAACTAATGCTGCAGTGACTGGTGATAGCTTAATAGTGCTGAGACTTAACCCCTTGCACCACCAGGGAATCCCCTTGAGTCAATAATTTAGAGCAAAAACAAGTTAACCCAACAAGGCAATAGAACTCATTAAATTGCCTAAAGCATTCTTGAGCTGAATATATTGTGTGAAATTTATTTCCAGTCCTTCCATTGTTTACATTTGAAATACTAGAAAAATGATTTTTTGTTTAAATTAAAATTCAGAGCATTCATTATAATTATTCATAGAATTTTGTCTTGTACCATATATAGTATTAAGAAAGTAGGTGATATTTATTCAGTAAATACTTTATTAAATAAACATTTAGTGAACTAACTCAAATGCAAATAGTTTGAATGAACAAAACTGAAAATATTAGAAATTTCTATCAATGAAAACTGAATGTAAATTAGATAACTCTATGGACATTTACAGTTATATATTCATACAAATATGTCTTCATCTTTTTCCATTATGTAGACTAATTACATATAACATCATGACTATGGCAAAAAATAAATCAGATATTCTAATGATATTCTCAGTTTTAAAATGGTATAGAATAGTTTTAACAACATTCTATGTGCATGGAAACTTCTGATTTAGTTCCATGATTTTATCATGCAAAACACACGGTTGTGTTTATTTTTTCAAATTTGTTTTAATCATACTCATTGACTTAATGACTAAGATATTTTGAATACATAGTATCTCTGTGTGGATATTTTTATTTGAGTATCAATTATTTCCTATGATGGTTAAAACTTTCAAAATTTTTGGGCCTCTCTGATGGCACAACAGGTTAAGCACAGCATTGTGGAGTTGTTGGCAGCTGCAGCGCTAGTTCGATTTTGGCCTGGGAGAGTCCCACATGTTGAAGCAGACCTTTCCAGCCTTGCCAGCTGTTTCCCTTAGCAGTGTATTTCTGTTGATCTGCCTGTTCTGCTCCCCACTCTGTTTCTGGTGAATCCTCTAATGACCTGCACCTCTGGCCTGCACACCACCTTGTATGCATAAATAAATAAATCTTTAAAAAAAACTTTCAAAATTTTTTCAACGTAACAAATAGCTGCACATATTCAAATGCTTTCTTTTGAAGCAGAGTCTTTAAAAGATGTTTGGTCTTTATGGTTCCTAAGTAATAAATCTGGTCTTATCTTTCACATAGAATAAATCAGTTATTATGCAAGATTGCAAGAACCAGTAGTTCTTAAACAATGCTAACAAATAGGCATATAAATTCCAACTGTAATGAAGGTAAATCATCTTTAGATTGCACTTTCATCTCATTGAAGTTGGAACTGCTCCTTTCATATATTTCCTCTCTTCACTGTGAAGTTGAATGTCATAAAGCACTACTTATTTCACTGTGGAGCTCCTTAAAGAAAAAAAATATATTCTATAGTTCATAGTGCTCAGATTGTATATATAAAATCATTTACTCCAGAGGTTTTTAATTAACCAATTGCTCTTTAGTACATGAAGTCTCTCAATGCAACAGTTATAATTAAATTCTATATACTTAGCTATATTACCAGTATATTCTGGAATCATGTTCCTAATAATCAACTTAGTTGTTCTAAAATGTGAATATTTTCAAAATATATGATCTCTGTTTTGACTGATAATTTTGACCAGTACCTTTTCATGATTGCCTAACACCTATTTAAATCAACTATTATATAATTTTCAAGTTTGCTTTTAAGTGGAGTCTTTACTGGATGCAACAAATCTACCTAGCAGACTAATGACAATTATTGCATTTCTATGTAAAACATTATTGATGAGGACAGGAAGGCAATTCACCCTCACCACAAGACCAAGGCCTTCAATCTTTGCTAAATAAACTACAATTTTGTTTACATTTCTCTTTCTCCAGAAAACTAAAGCTATATTCAATCTCAAATTCCTGCCAAACTTAATGTGTGCCATTGTTTCACGGTCCTGAAAAATCTACTGCATTTTATGATGGTTTTTCTGTCTGTGAATAACCAGAATCACTGGAGTTAACTGAACAAGTTTTACAACCAGGGAATATTTTTTCTGGCAGGTGGCCTGCACAGAACAGTTTGTTTTCTTTAATCACTTATTCACAGTCCCCACTTCTAGGAGACTGTTTTTTTTGGTAACTAGGATTTCAAAAGACAAACTTTATGCAATAGATCACATTATGTAGTTGATCCAGAATTCTCTCCACTTATGCAAAGGTTGTATTTATGTAAGCAGTAAAATGTTTTGGAGATTTCTTAACCTCCTTCTAGTACTCAGGAGTGAAATTAAAGATTATCTATGAAGATCAATGGAATGATCATCAATGTTATTTCAACAGTTTCCTTCCTTAATACTGTGGGTTTCAGATAATGTAATCTCTTAAGTACCAATGCCTCATGGTACCACAGCACCCAATTCCAATACTGGCACTGTGTTTGGCATCTAGAGCTTCCCTCATCTCCAGGCCCATTCAAATGTGGTATCACTCACACACACTGATAGCTCCCCCAGGGATGCCAAACAAGTTCAGTTCAATGCAGCCTCTGATCTCAGTCAGACAGTGCTGGCGGGTTTTCAGTACTTATTTATATCAGGTATTATTCTAAGTGTTTTACATATATTAACTAATTTAACATTTTAAAAAATGACTTGAAATTGCTATTATTATCAAATTTGCTTACAAACAATGAAATTACAGCATGTGAATGTTAACCAACATACCCAATGTCAATAGTTGATAAATATTGGTGCCAAATTTCCAAGCTAGGCAGTCTGGATCTAAGACAATAAATTAGCTTCTGTAATTTTCCCCACTTTGAAATTATTGGACCAAGCAAAGAGTGCAAAATATGTACCCCTAACCAATTATATAGAATGGCTCACTTCTAGTTATCCCACTTCCAGCTTCCAGATGCCAAGAGATTCTCATCAGGATTTATCTGAAGTCTTCTAATTTTCTAATATAAAGCTTTGCCATTCCCCTGCCTTTGAGTCTGTCAAAATGCAAGTTATGGTGGCTGAATCTCATATTAAAACAAGCGGCAAGTAAACATGTTATTATTTTTTTTTACTGGCTAGTCTTCATTTATTTTCACATTACATATCCAAATTAATGTATTATTAAGTCATTCTGTTTTACCATAAAAAGTATTTTTATTTTTAAAATATGTTGGACCATTTGAACGGTATAAATTGATTGTAGGATTGTTACCCAGTGCATTTATATTTAGAGTTATTATTGATATGTGAGTATTTTCTACTGTTACTGTGTTTAGTTTTCTGGGTCTATCTTTTTTATTTCCTTATTTAATCATTTGGGGTTTTTTGGGACTTAATAGGATTTTCTACATACAAAATCACATTCAACTTCAAGTATAGATAGTTTCATTACTTTCTTTCTAATCTTGGTGTTATTATTTCTTTTTCTTGACTAATAACCTTGACTAGAACTTCCAATAAAATGTTGAATAAAAGTGAACACAGTAGATATCCTTGTCTTCTTTGTGGTCATGAGGGGAAAATCACTTAGTCTTTTACCACTAAATATGATGTAATTATGTTATTTTTTGAAAGTACCCAGAGGAAGTTCATTCCAAGTATGAACTTTTGATATTTTTTTTTAATTAGGAAGCTGTTGGTTTTGTTAAATGTTTAGTCATGTGGCTTTTCTCATTTTCTCTATTGATATGTTACACAAAATTAATTACTTCTGTGTTCTAGCTATCTTACATGCCTGATATAAATTTAGCTTGAAATGTGTTTTGTATTTTGCTGATACAGCTGGCTTATGTCTTTGGGGGTTTTACATTTGTATTAATAAGAAATATTGGTACTTAATTTTCTTGTTTGTAATGTCTTTGATTTTAATATTACTGGATTAATAGAATGAGTTGAGAAGTGTTTCTTCTAGCATCTTGGTGACTTTTTGAAAAATATATTTTGGTATAATTTTTTACTTTAAGTATTTGGTAGAATTTATCAGGAGATCCATTTCCCCCTGTGCTTTTCTTAGATTGTTTTATTCATTTTTTTTCATTAATGGTATTATCTAGGAATTTTTTGGAAACTCTATATCATTGACAATTACATGATTTACATTATATTAATTATTTTCATTATTTTTACTATCCATACATTCTCTGTGCTTTACATCACTTTTTTAAAGATTTATTTATTTATGCATACAAGTTGGGGCACAGGCCAGAGGTGTGGGGTGACTAGAGGGTTCACCAGAGACAGAACAGGGAGCAGAACAGGCAGATAGACTGAAATACACTGCAGAGGGGAGCGGGCGAAGCAGGAGAGGTCTGCGGCGCCATGTGGGAATCTCCCTGGCCAGGCATCAAACTCGTGTCCACGCTGTCAACATCTCCACAGTGCAGCGCTTAACCGCTGAGCCACCAGGGAGGCCTTTCTTTAGATCACTTTTGTCTTTACTTTCTCTAGTGTTTTGAGGTGAGAGATTAGGTCATTGGTATGAGATATTTCTTATTTTTGTTTAATATATACATTTGTAGGTTAATATTCCCTCTATTCACTACTATAGCAGTTTGTCATAAAGGTTTCCATATTGTAGTTTTGACTCGATTGACCTTAAGTTATTTTTTGTTCAATCATTTCTTTTGTGATCACTCATGTGTTGTTTAATTTCCAAATATTTGTCAATTTCCCAAAATTTCCTTTATCAAATTCTTATTTTATTCCACTGTAATTAGGCAATGTATTTTCTATCGTGTCAACTCATTTAGTTCATTGCTAGTTGTTTGATGGACTTTTGTATATTCTATTTTGTATATTCTATGTTGTATTCTATTCTGTTGTATATTCTATGTAGTATTCTATTTTGTATATTCTATTTTGGGGAAGGAAGAATATTGTTGATAAGGAAGAATATTCTGTTTTGGGGTAAATTGCTGTACAGTTATCTTTAAGGATTAGTTAGTGTATAGTGTCATTCAAGCCTCCTTTTCTTCTCGTTGATCTTTTGATTGCTTTATCCATTATCAAACTATTAATATTGTAATATCTATGTTTTACTAGTGAATTGTCCTTCCTTTCAATTCAATTCAGTTTTTTTATGTAACAATTTATCTTTTTCTCTTGATGATTTCAAGATTTTCTCTGTGTCTTTCAACATTTTTGTGTAAGTTCTGCAGGTGTACATCTTGATGATGTCTGTATTTCATTGAAATTTCTGATAAAATTTTGGAAATTTTCAGGCATTTCTGTAATTTTCTATTCATTTAATTTCTCTTTTATCCTTCTGCTACTTTATTTTACATATGTGGTTGTGCTTAAAGTTATTTCTCCTGCCACTGAGATTGTGTTCATTTTATTTATTTATTAACTTGTTTGCTTGTCTGTCTATTGGTTTATTTATTATTTACCACTCTTCACAGTGCATAACCACTAGAGATTTATATTAATTTTTCTGACCCTTTTTCTCCTTGTTCCAAATTATTATAGCATATTATAGAAACTTTTAAAAATATGCAGTGTTTAGTCATTTCAACTCCAGATTATCCATTTATTTATTATAATTTATACTTTTATTTCTTTATTGCTCACATCAACTTAAAATATATAATAACCACACCTGTCTAAATTAACTAAGCATGATTTTCTTCAGTTTATTAAAACATGTTTATTTCTAGCACTTTAAAGTCTGCCTACAAGTCCAACATTTATATCTTTCATTTTTTTTTAAGATTTATATATTAGGTTTTGGATACAAGAACTGGGTGTAGGCCAGAGGTGTGGGTGTTAGAGGATTCACCAGAGACAGAGTGGGGAGCAGAGTGGACAGATACACTGAAATACAATGCTAAGGGGAGCAGCGGGCGGGACAAGAGAGCTCTGCTGCATCATATGGGTTGCCTCTCTGGTTGGGGATTGAATTCATGCCACAACAGTGATAGCACTCAAAGTGCTGAGACTTAAATCCTGTGCCACCAGGGAGGCCCCGTTTATACCTTTTTAAAGACAGGTTTTGTTTCCTGATTTTTTCCCATGCTTGTTTATCATTTTTTTAATGTGTCCTCTATATTTGCTAAAACATAGAAGTTTTATATTCAAATTTTAAAACTCCATGTAAGTATCCTCAGGTCCACACCAAAGATTGCTATGATTGTTGCTTTTTGACATTAATTTATTGATTATTTGATAAATTATTTCAATGAAGTCTATTCTCAGCAGTCTGACACGTCAGATGTCACTCCCCGGGATGCAATCATACAATTATTCTGAATCCCCACAGCGTCAGATGGAAGTGGTTTTAGATGTTTTTAGTGTCTTTTATTCTGTGATTTCTCTAATAAGCTTCCAGGTAATATTCCTAAAATATTCAACTGTTATTTTTTTTTAAATAAACGTATTTATTTCTAACTGAGGTAACATCGTGTTATTCCTGCTAGGTATCACCACCATAATTGACTCCAGTATTTGCCTTTCACTTTCTGACTTATATTGCTTAGTTTAATTATCTACATTCCATATATGCTGTTGCAAATGACAAGATTTCATCTTGCTTAATACATGAGTACCATTCTCTTGTATTTATGTATCATATCTTTTGAATTTATTCATCTGGTATTGGGCATTTAGGTTATTTCTTTAACTTGGTTATTTTTAATAGTGCTGAAATGAACATAAGGCACAAAATGTGACTAGTGTTTTCCAGTCTTCAGGAACATTCAAACTGTTTTCCATTTGGTGTTGAATCAGTCTATGTGTATGAAGTGGATGCAGGTTGCTTTTTCTCCCCACACATACCAGCTCTTGCTGTGTATGTTTTTGGTATGGGTCATCCCCATGTGTATGACATATTATTTCCTTCTTACTAATACATTTTGGTTTCATGTGTTCTTGTTTTTCTATAAATGTGATTATTTAATTTAGTTTTTTATTGTTTCTTCATGATATCTCCTTCTTCTTAGCAGTTTTTGCATGTTCCATAGGTTTTGGTAGGTTGCATCTTCATTTTTTATTTTTTTTTTTAGTTATTACTTTTTTTTCCCTTTTATTTCCACATTAAACATTATTCATTCACTAGTATGTTTTTCTGTCTCCTCATATTAGAAGTTTCCCCTGCTTCTTTTTGTAGTTGATTTGTAGTTTGTTACCCTCATGATTAGGAAAAAAAAAATAGTTGATATGAACAAATCTTCATTTAATTATTGACAAATGTTTTGTCTCACAAAATGTTGTTAATATTGGAGAAAGCTCCAAGCTCCACGTGCACGTGAGAAGAAGGTGTACTAAGCAGTGTTCTACAAACATCTGTTAAGCCCAAGTAGTCTAATTCCTCATTTAAAGCTTCTGTTTCCTGGTTGATTTTATTATGTAGTTGAAGTGTCTTATGATGTAAGTCAATTGTTGATGTCCCCTGTCAATAATTTTCCTTTTTGATATCTTTAACATGTGTTGAAAGTTGCTTTATAAGTTTCGATGTTCCATCATATTGATAACCATGTCTTCCAGATGTTTTGGTCATGTAATTGTTATATAATATCCATCTTTTCTTTATGTCTCAGTAGTTTTTTTTAGTTGGAGGTATAAATTATCTGATAGTATGTGTGTCCCTTCTTTTTTTGTGTCCAATTTGCTTGTAGAGTTCATTTCCAGACATTTACTTTGAGTCTCATTTATCATTAGAACTCAGATGGGTCTCTTCAAGAGAGGATTTGGGTTTTTGACTGGCAGTGTTTATATTTAAATCATTTTGACTACTTTATTCTATTTAATACTAGACCATGTTATTTGGATAAATCAGTTGTATTTAATTCTACTTCATTTTATTTAATCTTAGACCATATTTATTTAGATAAATCAGATGTATGTCTGATAGGAGTATCTCCATAGGTTACATCATAGCGAACTTCAATATTCTTTTTCTTGAAATTGTGCACTATTTAAAACTAAAAATCTTGGTGTAGATCTCATAATATTTAAGTAAACAGGTGTTGTTTTAGCTTCATGGTTTTTACTATTTAGTTCATCTCCATGTCTGGAAAATTTTCTCTTTTTTTTTTTTTTTGTGTGTGTGTGTGCAAGCTAGGGTGAAGGCCAAAGGTGTGGGGTGGTGAGAGGGTTCACCAGAAACAGAGTGGGGAGCAGAACAGAGACAGTGATTGAAATACACTGCTGAGAGGAGCAGTGGGCGAGGCAGGAGATGTCTGCTGCTCCAAGTGGAAATCTCAACTGCCAGACATTGAACTCACACTGCAGCTGCCAGTGCTGTGCTCATCCCGTTGCGCCACCAGGGAGGCCCTATTTTTTTTTCTTTTTCTTTTAATAAGTTCTCCAGGGACCCTCCTTGTGGTGCAACAGGTTAAGTTTCAGTGCTATGAAGCTCTCCAGAGCCACTGCAGCGTTAGTTCGATACCCAGCAAGGGAGATTCCCACATGGTGCCACAGACCTCTTCTGCTTCGCCCGCTGCTCTCCTCAGCAGTGTACTCCAGTAGATCTGCTTGTTCTGCTCCCCATTCTGTCTCTGGTGAATCTTCTCACTTCCTCCTGTACCCCAGTTTATATGCATAAATAAATAAATCTTTAAAAAAATAAATTCTCCATTCCCTTCACTCTTTCTTTCCATTTTGGAATAGCTGTTACACTTATACTGCCTTTCCCAAGGTAATTCTTAAAATGCTTCTTCATTTTTTTTCTTTGTACTTCTTTTTCTTTCTCCCTCTGGGTCCTCTGTGGATCATTTTCTTCAATGTCACTGATTCAATACCCTTATATCTCTACCTTTCTTTCATAGTTTTTTGCAGTTTTTTTTTAAGATTTATTTATTTATACATACAAGCTGGGGTACAGGCCAGAGGCATGGGGCGGCGAGAGGGTTCACCAGAGACAGTAGGGAGCAGAACAGGCAGATCAGAAATACACTGCTGAGGGGAGCAGCGGGCAAGGCAGGAGAGGTCTGCCTCACCATGTGGGATTCTCCCCGGCTGGGCGTCGAACTCGCATCGCTGCCGCCGACAGCGCCACAGCGCAGCGCTTAACGCTGCGCCACCAGGGAGGCCCAGTTTTTTGCAGTTTTTTTTAGAAAATTCCTCCCCATGTATATTATGTCTTGCAACACTTTTTCTTATTTAAAACCTTAATTTCGGGCCTCCCCGGTGGCGCAGCGGTTAAGTGCTGCGCTGTGGAGCTGTCGGCAGCGGCGACGCGAGTTCGACGCCCGGCCGGGGAGAATCCCACATGGTGCGGCAGACCTCTCCTGCCTCACCCGCTGCTCCCCTCAGCAGTGTACTTCTGATCTGCCTGTTCTGCTCCCCACTCTGTCTCTGGTGAACCCTCTCGCCGCCCCACGCCTCTGGCCTGTACCCCAGCTTGTATGTATAAATAAAATAAAATCTTTAAAAAAAATAAATAAATAAAACCTTAATTTCTATATTCTGCTTATTAATTATGCTTCTCATGAAATTCATTTGCTTTTCTGAATGTTGTTGCATCTCTTCGATTAGTTTTTCAGAGTTCTCCTGTATCACTTTTACTTATTTTTCTACATTTTCTTCCATTTCTTTGAATAACTTTAACAAAGCTATTTTGAACAAACTCTCTTACAGAAAGATAAAACCTCTTCCATATCTTTGTGGTTGGATTCTATAACGTTTTGATGTATTTTGGTTGTTTCACTTTTCTCAGCTTGCAGTGGTATGGAAACCTGATTTTATTGTTGCTGATTCAGACAGGAAGGGTCTTAGAGAGGTCAAGTCTGTTGTAAATGCTCATAGTGTGGAGTTAAGCTCATAGTTGGTATACCAACAATAGCCCTCCTCCTTGGGTTCCAGGCATGAAGAAGCTCTGCTTGTGGATTGCCAATGAACTTCACAAATTCAGAACTAATACCAAGGTGTGGTGGAGATAAGTGCAGCCCATTTACTGTACTTGTTCTTTACACTGGAAATTTGCCTGGGATTATGCCACCTCCTCCAAATATGTCTACCCTCACTCAAGTGTATATAACTCCACACAGTTCAGCTCTCTCCTCCCTGGAGAGAGTTGAGTGACTGGCCAAATGGCAGTGCTTCATTCTATGTTTCATTCTACTACCCCTGACCATAGTGTTCAAATATATTTCTATATCCATTTCTTGTTCAATGAAGCATATGTCCTCTGTTCCCTTCCTGTTCCAGTCTGCCTGGTGTCTGATATCCAAGATATAACAGTTTTCCTCTGAGTCATGGGACTATGTGTGTATAATATTCCACTGTTTAACTTAAATGATTTTCTGGGGAGCAGAGCAAGAAACTCCCTTCAATATGATCTTGGATGGATCTGTCTCTCCCAAAACTTTTTTTTTCCTCGTGATTTCAGTAGTACCATTGTAGATCATTCCTAAATAAAATATGCTGTCCTCCTTTGTCTGCAGATAATAACTGCAAAAGACAACTGTGGACAGAGAACATGTGTCAAGCAGTTCAGATGCAGCCCACAAGAAGGAAATTGCATTCTCTCGCTAATCATCTTTGCAGACAAAATTCCTGGTGGTGAAATCCACTTCTTAGGCAGTGATGATGAGACACATGAGCACTTTCATTAATATTCTTTCTTTGTATTGAACTCTGTACTTCCACTGCTATGTGCTTTGATGTAGTTCTCATTATATTTAGATTAACAGGAGTTCGATTAGCTTCACTTGTTTGCATACTTTTATCCTTCCACAAGTTTTTTAACATTTTTCTCTAATCTTGCTTTGATAAATTCTGTGTTTCCTCCTTCCCTCTTCCCCTCCCGAGTCACCCATTTTCCTAGGTTGCCTTTCCTCACAGAGATGGGTAGTTCTTGAAGCATTTCTTTACTATTTTCCTTGTATTCCCTTCTTCTGTATTCACCTGGCTCCATGTGTATTACTACTTTCAAGTGACTGATTCAATCTTCCATTTTGGCCATTTCCATTGCTTCTATAGTTTTCTCCAGAGTTTTTATTTTTTTTTTTAGTTTCTCTGTATCACTTTGACTTATCTTTCCACATTTTATTCCTTCTCTTCAATTGTCCTTGTATTGTAATTTTACCTCTCTAAGAGTGATTCTTCCATGTCTTTGTGGTTGGTTTTGGGAGAGTTGCTCCCTTCTTGTTACATGATGTCGTTTAAAGACTCAAGGTGGCATTTGCTATATTGTTTGCCTGTCCATGTGGAATTTTACATTTTGATGTTTAACAGTATCTGTAGCTGTAACATAGGGAGTTGAATTACTTTCATTTTTCCTGCATGTAGCATTGTGTTTTAACTTTTTTTCATGTTTTTTTGTTTGTTTGTTTGTTTGTTTGTTTTCTGAGGCATGATTTTTTCATTTGTTGAGTGAGCAGGATGGTGGAGGAGCCTGATGGTGTTCTGTCACTTGTGTAAATGTACTGGGTGGGAGGGAGGGATGTCTCCTGATTGTGACATCATTGATATTGCTGTTTTCTGGGGTTCTAGATCTGAGTCTCTGTAGTTCATTCAATGTCAGTGTGCTTAAAAAGCTCAGTACCCAGGCTGAGATGAGGGCTGGTGGAATGTATATCAAACAACCGTTCTACCAGGAACCTGTACATTGTGATGCATCCATATTATCCATCTGTTTCCCTTTGTTCAATGTTGTGTGCTTTCAAAGTGTTTAGTTCTCCCCTCGCAGGATCACCAGCTGTCCTGAGAGCCCTGGTGTTTATGCCCCCACCATAGACTGCAGCTTCCCGGCAGTTCTCACCAACTGTCTCCTGTATGAAGTGTGACTGTCTTCTCTGTATTCTCTGGGCCGTTTGTTAATCTGCAGTGTCCATTAGTGTTGAAATTTAAATCCAATTTGTTCTTTCCAAAGTTCATACCCTTAAACACTCTATTGATATATAGAAAAAAAAGTGTGATATCTTATAGAGTTGAACCTAGTCAATATCCAAAACATTGAATTCAGGAATGCAAATTCAGTAGCTGAAATATTGGGCAATGGGGTATTGTACCACTAAATAGAGAGGAAAGTGATTATTGACAAGTAACTTACAACAAATCAACTCAGCTTTATATTTTCTAAGGGTTGTCTGTTTCTAGCAGTTGTTTAGGTTTACTGAAGTGTAATAAAAAATACACAAAATATGTAACTGATTAGTTAACAATCTTTAGATTTAGAAAAACACTTCAAATTGTCTACCAGCTTATAAATGACTATGAGAGTATTATAATCAAGGCAGAAGAAACACTTAATGCAGTCAAAAGTTTTCTCCATTAATGCAGCACTTTAAATCACATCCAATTATGTTATTTCATCATATGATGTCAATTGATAGATAGATAAATAATTATGAGAGATGAAGCAATGAACTCAGAAACCCTTCAGAATGACTAATTCACATATACTCTTCAGAATTAACACCAGAGTAAGTTAGCATATGCACGTTTTGAGATCACTTTAATGACAGAGTTGGTATTTGGAGCTAGATGCTAAAATAGAGAACATTTTTCATTAATTAGATGTAGTGGTGAGTCATTATATTTGGTATCATGCTATTTTGATTATTTTTAAACAAAATTTTACAATAGGAGTGATTTCTAATCACACCTTCATAACATTTTCATCAACTGCTATTTGGGACCCTCTTTTTTAAGACCAGAAATCATGCATAATAAATTATGAGCAATAATTTTGCATAACATACAGTCAGTAAAGCTTGGGTTGGTTTGTTTATGTGCGTACTTTTACATAGTTACTATAACAAGACTAAAGTATAATAAAATACTTAACGAATGTACCTTAATAACTTCTATTCTAGTCTACAATCTTAAAATTATTATAGTCTTTTAAAGTATAATAACACTACGGAAGGATAACAGCAAACTTTATTTTATTAATCATATGCAAGCTACTATAATATGACATTATTGCTAATCCTCAAGTAATTTCATAAAGTTGATACAATGACATTCAGTTTTTTTTTTTATGTATTAGTGTTTGAAGTCACTTGAGTTTGAATTTACAATTTCTAAATGCAAAATCCTGCATTGCTTTCTTTTTTTTATATGTAAGACTTATTTATTTTTTATACATACAAGCTGGGGCACAGGTCAGAGGTGTGGGGCGGTGAGAGGGTTCACCAGAAACAGAGTGGGGAGCAGAACAGGCAGATCAGAAATACACTGCTGAGGGGAGCAGCGGGTGAGGCAGGAGAGGTCTGCCGCACCATGTGGGATTCTCCCAGGCTGGGTGCCGAACTCGCCGACAGCTCCACAGCGCAGTGCTCAACCGCTGCGCCACCGGGGAGGCCCAAACCTGCATTGCTTTCAAATGGACGGAAAATGGTTTACAGTTTATCTAATTTATCTTGGTATTTTTCTAGTTCCAATAAAATAAATTAAAAACAATAATATTTGACATAGTTTTAAAATGATAAACAAAGATACAGAAATTAGAGACAGAAATAATATGCATTATTTTTCAATAAGTTTCATGTAAATGGTAGATATTCAGCTAACTTTGTCACAACATGAGTAGGAGAAATTAGGATGACTCACTGTTACCCATAAAGCATGATACTGACCTAGAAAAATGAAAAGAATTCCATTTGCCTATTAGAAATTTCAAAATTAATAAAACTGAAATTGATAAAGTTGGACAAATGAGACATTTTAATATATATGTGTGTGTGTATATATATACATATATATATATATTACAGATATGCATGGACTTTAAAAATTACACTTTTGAACTTTTTTTAAGATTTATTTTTATATATTAATGATTACAAGGGCTGGGATGTAGTCTAGAGGTGCAGGGAGGTGGTGGTGAGAGGATTCACCAGAGACACAGTGGGAAGAAGAACAGGCAGATTTACTGAAATACACTCTTGAGGGGAGCAGCGGGCGAGAGAGTATGTCTGTTGTGCCACGTGGGTCAGCTCCCTGACCTGGTATCAAACTCATGCTGCTGTGTCTGGTGATTGCTAATTGGCTTGATAGCACTGAAACTTGACTGCTTTGCTGTCAAGGAGACCCCTTTTGGACTTCTTTTGGATTGTAGTCACCTTGGAATAGAACTTAGATCACTATGGTCATCCTTTAATAGCGGAAACCTGCAAATTTCAAACCACAGGTACAGTGCAGTGTTATTAAAAGAATATTAGAGGCATTAGAACTTTAAAGTATGGGGGCCTCCCTGGTGGTGCAGCAATTGAGCGTTGCTCTGTGGAGCTGTCGGCAGCACGATGAGAGTTCGACGCCCAGCAGGGGAGAATCCCACATGGTGAGGCAGACCTCTCCTGCCTTGCCCGCTGCTCCCCTCAGCAGTGTATTTCTGATCTGCCTGTTCTGCTCCCCACTCTGTCTCTGGTGAACCCTCTCGCCACCCCACGCCTCTGGCCTGTACCCCAGCTTATATGTATAAATAAATAAATCTTACAAAAAAAAAAGAACTTTAAAGTATGTTTTCCTCAGTTTTTTTAAATTTATGACCTTACATTGCTGTTAATTTTTGTACTTTTTAAAATATCTACTTGGACATGTTTCACTTTCTTAGGTCTATGGCTGGCATCACTGAAAATGACCCACCTCTCTTTATTTTACATAGCTATCATTAAATACATAAGTAGATACATTGTGTAGTATTGTGATTTGCTCTAGGGTCTTTTTTTTTTAAAGATTTATTTATTTATGCATATAAGCTGGGGTACAGGCCAGAAGTGTGGGGTGGCGAAAGGGTTCACCAGAGACAGAGTGGGGAGCAGAACAGGCAGATCGACAGAAATACACTGCTGAGGGGAGCAGTGAGTGAGGCAGGAGAGGTCTGCCATGTCATGTGGGAATCTCCCTGGCCGGCGATAGAACTCAACGTTGCGGCATTGGGGCCAACAGCTCCACAGTGCAGCACTTAACCACTGTGCCACCAGGGAAGCCCTTCTCTAAGGCCTTGAAACATCTAAGCAACACCGTTTAGAATTTGATTATGAGTTTTCCATGAAATGGGATACATGTTTTTTTCTATTCATCAGTCAATTTGAATGATAATCAGAACAAATAACTCTATGCCCAAATGTGATGCTTTTCAATATAAATCTGGAATCATGTGTGCAAATACCATATTAAATATAAACCTACAGCATTTACCTCATGGATGATGCATGCTGTCCTAAGAAAGATCACATCCACATTGGTATTCAAGAGCTGCAGTTCTCAAGTTGACAGGCAAGAAAGAAAGTTTAAAGACAACTTGTGGGAGGTAAGAATATATTTCAGGACAAAAGCCAATATGGATACTGTCTTTTTTCAGACACACAGTGATTACTGGCAGAGCAAGCATTCTTCTCAGAGTTGAAAGGTTAATTGTCTAATGAAATCAATATTATTCTCATTATGTTTGTCAATCATGAAATGACTCGCAGTTTAAAGGGAAATTTAATATCAATAAATGATATTGACAGTTTGGAATAAGTTAAGCAATAAAAACAATTTTAAAAATAGTATGGCTAATATAATTACAATTCAAAGTTGAGAAACTCATTTATATAGAATGGAGTGAAAGTAGATTTGTGTAAGTATAACTAACTACACAGAAGACAGCTGCAGTACAAATCATTACACTTTAAAAAATGTCAAGAACCGGACCTCCCTGGTGGCGCAGAGGTTGAGTGCTGCGCTGTGGAGCTGTCGGCAGCCCGCGATGTGAGTTCGATGCCCGGCCAAGGAGAATCCCACATGGCGCGACAGACCTCTCCTGCCTTGCCCGCTGCTCCCCTCAGCAGTGTATTTCTGATCTGCCTGTTCTGCTCCCCACTGTGTCTCTGGTGAACCCTCTCGCCACCCCATGCCTCTGGCCTATACCCTAGCTTGTATGTATAAAGAAATAAATCTTAAAAAAAAAAAAAAGTCAAGAACCTCTGAATTATCCCTTTTCTTTTAATCTGAATTGACAAAGCTAATAATTGAATGCAATCATTTTTACTTATTTCATTTTCTGTATAAAATGAAAATTTAGAGACAAAATTAAAAAAAATAAACCCATGATGTGCACTACCTTTATCTTCCAAAAAATGAATATTAAAGTAAGTACTGGAAAAATTTTTTTTAAATCTGCTTTTCTTAAATATAAAATGAGCAAATTATCTTTGTAGTATCTTCTAATATAAAGAAGAATCATATGGGTATCTGTCCATTGCATGAAATATTAATGCAAAAACTGGATTGTAACCAAGGAAGTATGTTCACATGTGTTATGGAAAGTGTGAAAAAAAAATTCTCAGAAATAAACTTGCAGCTACTTTCATACACACTACATAACAGAACTTCAAGATAATTGTTTATGAAAATTAGCAGCATTATTTTACTATTTTCATACTACCTACATTCTTACTTATACTCACTGTAATAGTTCATAATTGCTTCTTATTTTATTTTATATTTTTATTTTAGTTTCATTTCTTTTTTCCTCCCTCCCTCTCCTCCTTCTTCCCTTCTTCCCTTCCTTCCTCTCTACTTCCCTCCCTCACTCCCTCCTACTCTCCCTCCCTCTTTACCTCTCTGGCTCCTTAACTTTCTTTTTTACCTTCCTACCATCTTGCCTTCCTTTCTATCTTTCCTCTTTTTCCCCAGAAACACTGAGTGAATATATTCCATTTAAAATATATATATATATATGTGTATATACATATGTGTATATATATGTATATATGTATATATGTTGAAGTAACAGTACAGAGCTTCATCACATACCTCAAGTACTTTATTAAAGGGAACTGAAAATGTTTAATAACTTACATTGGATCTGTAAAATATTCAATAAAATCTAAATATGCTCACCCAAGGTAAATTTACCAAAAGAAAAGTGTTTATAATTTGCTGAGCAACAATATGTTCAGACACATCTAATAGTCTCTATTTGACAATTTATGATACTACAACTGTAGGATAGAAACTGTTTTTGTATCCAATTTAAAAACATGATCGTTCTTCCCTTTACCCTAGAGCTTAAAGACAATTTACAGAAGTAGGCCAGTATGAAGTATTGCAACAATAAACAGTTGTTTTACTTTCCTTTTGTAGCAAAAATTAGGAAAACACTGCAATGCTGTTGTCATAAAATAAGTTAGCAGCAGAACAGATACAAGCTATCAAGTTTATTTAATTCCTACCATCACCATCATTATTCAAAGACCTATTTAAAGTCTTTTGTATACTTGAATGTAATTTGTTTTGAAAAAATATATGGAAGTGGAATAACATTGTTTTATTTGCTCAGTTACAAACAAAATAATCCATCATATAACAAAATATATGAATGTTCTTTATATGTGTATCGCTGTGGAAAATATTAGTTGAAGATAATTTTATTTAAAAAATATTGATTCCAGTGAACATCATGTAACAACTTGGTATATTTTTTAAAGTATAGTTACTTTTATGTAACCTCATGAAGTCATTATTCATTATCTGGAGTCAATCTGTTTAATGAATTGCATGGGAAAAGATCAACATTACACATTCTCCCTTTCAAAATATGCAGTTACTAGAATATCAAAAAAAAAAAACTTTAATTGTTATTTTGTTGAATATCAAATATATTTTCTTTTAAAAATATTAACATTTAGTAATAAATCATATTACAGGTGAATGCAAATTTTTAATAATTGATCCAAGTTTGAGTTGTAATTAGTGGAAATGACAATTAAAAAAAAAAAACTATGAAAGAAGCAATCCTCCAAATTCAAACAGTTCTTTTAAAATTACCAAATGTCATTTAAAAATGATTTTGCAATTGACATATCAAGAGTCAATTCACATGTTTCTAACTAGAAACAAAATTGATTTTATAAGTTTACCAACAAATAAATGTAGAGAATGTGAAGCCTTAAAGGCCTTCATATATCACATGGTGTACTTTAAAGGCTGAGTCAATTCCAAATAAATTGTATCATTGTGTATGATTTAGGGTTATAGATTCAAATCTCTTTATTTTATTAAATTTATCAAGTGCACTATTTTAATTCACTATCACATTTTTTATTTTATATTTTGTTTTAATATTTATAGTAAAAAGTTCCCACAAAAATTTTTCTTCCTCAGTGTTTTGTACATTTTCATGTAATTTTTCAGATGAATTTAGAAAATGTTTTCAAACCTCAGAAGAAAACCCCATTGAGATTGGAATTAGAATTATAAGAAACATACAAATTACTGCATAGGATGCTAAATTGAGGTAATATTTGATTATAACAGTGCATTTAACTTAAGGAAAGAGTTCAGATCTTCTCAGATGTATATCACCACACAAAACCCAACACCAAATGTCCACTTTCCTTTACCATAAATATTTGGATCCCATGTCCCCTTTGTTCCCACTGTCAGCCTCCCTCAACTCTGCTGTCATATTTGTAGTAGTCATTTAGGTTTATTTTTTGACAGTTCCTTTGTTTTTGTTTCTCTGTATTCCACAGTATGAGTGAAATATTCTAGTACATTTCTTTTGTTTTTTAAAAGATTTATTTACTTATGTATATAAGAGCTGGTGTGTAGGACAGAAGTGTGGGGGGAGGGTGAAATGATTCACCAGAGACAGAGCGGGGAGCAGAATAGGCAGATCTACTGAAGTACACTACTGAGGGGAGCAGCGGGCGAGGCAGGAGAGGTCTGCTGTGCCATATGGGCAGCTTCCTGGCTGGGGAACAAACTCGAGCTGTAGTAGCTGCAGATAGCTATATAGTGCTGAGACTTAACCCCTTGTGCCACCAAGGAGGCCCCATCTAGTATATTTCTTTCTCCTTTTGACTTATTTTGCATAGCATAATGCCTTGCAATTCCATTCATGTTATGGCAAATCATTTTTTTAAATAACAAATTAGATTTCCTTGTGTATGTATATACCACATCTTTTTTTATAAATATATTTTTATTGTTATTTATGTCTTTTACATTTTGTATTCCCCTTGGGTAACCCACCACCAATTCAACCGTGATCCATCTCTGTGGTCCCTTGTGTTCTTTTCTATTCCATTTTGTGCCTTTATATTCCCCTCCACATCTTCTTAATATACTCCTCTGTCCTTGGGTACTCAGACTGTTCTTATAACTTGCACATTGTACGCAGTTCTGCAATGACCATAAGAGTGAATATATATGCCTTTGAATTAGTGCTTTTTATCATTTTAATGTTGTGATATTTTCTATGCATTTTATAGTTTTCAGTCTTAAATCTAAGCACGTAAAAAGATTTTGTGTTAATTTGTGTGGTTAGTGTGAGGGAGTGTTGTTTCATTTTTCTGCAGTGTGTTTCTACATTTTTCTTAAGTGTAAGTTTATTTTGTATAATGCAAATTTTGCTATTCATGTCTTTTGGGGGTCCTACTGGTTTTCCATATATTTTCTTTAATCAATGCTTGTCATTGGAGTCCAAATAAGTTTGTTGGAGATAAATTTAGTTGTATTTTTTTCTCAATAAGCCACTTATTCTCTGCCTGTTAATTGGCAAGTTTAGTTAAGTTACACTCAGAGTCATTATCATGTATAGAGACTTGTTCCTGCCATTTTGACTTTAGTTTTCTTGTTCTAGCTATTTCCTTGTTATATTTTTCCTTGTTATGTTTTTGAGGATTTTTTTTTTCATTCAGCTAAAAGTGCTCTTTTCAACATCTCTTTCAGGAGAGAACTAGTGTTACAAATTCCTTTAGCTTTTGTCTGTCTAAAGAAGGCCCTAGGTCTCCATCATTGCTTAAGAGTTATGCAGGATGTAGTATTCTTGGTTGACAGTTTATACCTTTAAGTATTTTTTAGAAAATCCTTTCATTCATTTACTGTGAAGTTTCTTTTTTTTTTTAAGATTTATTTATTTATACATGCAAGCTGGGGTACAGGCCAGAGGCGTGGGGCGGCGAGAGCGTTCACCAGAGACAGAGAGGGGAGCAGAACAGGCAGGTCAGAAATACACTGCTGAGGGGAGCAGCGGGCAAGGCAGGAGAGGTCTGCCTCACCATGTGGGATTCTCCCCGGCTGGGCGTGGAACTCGCATCCCGAGCTGTCGACAGCTCCACAGCGCAGCGCTCAACCACTGCACCACCAGGGAGGCGTTTCTGTCCAGAATTCTGATGCAAGCTTTATAGGAATTCCTCTTTAATTTACTTTCTACATACTCCCCCTTCCCCTATCTCCAGTCACCTTGTGTTAGTTTTCTTAATAGTGTCATATATGTCTTCGATTACCTCTTCATTATTTTTTAACTTGTTTCTCTCTCCTTTCACCTGCATCCGTAGTGCAGTATCATCTCTGAGATCACTGATTCGATCTTCCATTTGATCAATTCTGCTTACATATCTCTTTCTCTAGAGTTTTTGATCTCATTTATGTGCCCCTTATCTCATGAATGTTTGTTATTTTTTTTATTTTGATGTTTCAATTTCTACATCTGCTCTTTGATTTTTTTTTATGAGCTCATTAATTTACTTTTCTAAGTATTTTTGTTTTATCTCAATGATTAGCATTCCCTAATTCTCTTGCATTTCTTTGAAGTTCCTTTCTGACTTCTCTTGTGTACATTGACTTGCCATTCTGAGATTTTTTTCTATTACTTTGTGTTTATTTTTTTAAAAATATTTTATTTATTTTTGCATGCAAGAACTGGAGTGTAGACCAGAGATGTTGGGGTGAGAGGATCCAACCACAGACAGATCGGGGAGCAAAACAGGCAGATATACTGAAATCCACAGCTGAGGGCAGCAGCAGGTGAGACTAGAGAGGTTTGCTCAGCCATGTGAGTTAGCTCCTGGCTCTGAGATCCAACTCATGTTGCAGTGGCTGGCATAGCTTGATAACGCTGAGACTTAACCCCTGCACCACCAGGGATGCCTCTCTTTGTATTTATTTATGATAGTAGTCCTGAACCATCTTTCTGAAAGGGATATTTTTTCTTCCATCTTTTTGTGTTTGGATTCTGAATAGAATTGTGATTTCTTTGTGATAATATGCATTCTTGAGGTAACTTACTTCCATGCATTATATATTTTTTGTACTTCTATTTGGCTACTTTAGGTCTCCTTATTTTATTATTTCTCACAATACTTTATCATTAACTTAGGTGGTTAAACTATTTAATTTTACCTATAGGTGATGCTGTAGTTTTATTTATTTATTTATTTCTGATTTATTTTGGCCTTTGTTTGCTTCTGTTTTTACTCAACTATGTTTTGTAGTTGCTAAATCAGCATGATGGGTGGGGCTTGGGGGGATCCAGATGTTGTTGTGGATGAGATGATGAGGTTAGACTTGTTCAAAATTGTGACACCCCCCAATATGCCTACATTCTGAGGTTTGTGATGAGAGACTTTGCAATTCCTGTTCACTCAGTGCATCTCACAAGGTAAGCACATGTTTTGTGGGGTGGGAAAGGGTAAGCAAATCAGAATGTTCTGATTTAATCATTACCTAGTATCTTCACTTCTTCACAATGGTTTCCCCTATTTCATTTTTTTAAAGATTTATTTATTTATGCATACAAGCTGGGGTACAGATCAGAGGCTTGGGGCGGCGAGAGGGTTCGCCAGAGACAGAGTGGGGAGCAAAACAGGCAGATTGACAGAAACATTGCTGAGGGGAGCACGGGCGAGGTAGGAGCGGTCTGCCGAGTCATGTGGGAATCTCCCTGGCTGGGCATTGAACTCACGTCCCCGCTGTCGACAGCTCCACAGCCCAGCAGCGCCTAACCGCTGCGCCACCGGGGAGACTCCAGTTTCCCCTCTTTCAAGGGAATGTGCCTGCACACAAACCAGACAAATACTGATCCTACCTCTCCAGGGTTGTTGACTGAGCTGTCTTGCCACTAGTGTTTCTTACTAAGAACAGAACCTCAAATTGCCTCTCTCCAACCACCTCTTGGATAAAATAGATGAAAGTTCTCGCTGTCAACCTTGTTGAAGTTTGCAGTGTTCTCTACAATACAACTGTTATCCACGGGAGGACCTCACTGAACAGTGTTCCTCTGTCTCACCTCTTCAAGAACCACAGTCATCTGAACGAGCCCCGACTGCTGCTCTGTTGGTACCTTTCACATCTGCTCCTCTTGGTAGGAACTGCTCTAATGCTCACCAGCACCTACTGGTTCTGGGTTGCTTCCAGGTCCCATATTCATGCTCACTGGGGTCTGCTGGCCCCTACTTTGAAGCCCTCCCTGAGACTCACTGGGGTCACTGTGGGAGGCCTAATATGGCAGGGTCACTTGCAAGTCTTCTCTGTGTGCTCTCTGGTGTCAGTGCCACTTGCCAGTTTTGCTCCATTGCTTGAAGTGCCCACTAGGCTGCCAGGGCTTGAATTATCCACTGCTCACTGACCCCTCCTCTGGAAATTGCTCCTGTTTGTTTTTCTAATCTTTGTTTTCCTGCAGGATTTAATGGCTTCTTGTCTGCTACAATTTAGCTGTAAGTGTATGAGGGGTGAGCCTGATCAGCATCATCGTTCTGCAGCTTTTGATGTCTTGTTCTTCACAATTCACTTTATAAATACATGTTACCGCACCACACAAACCACATTTTTAATTGACTTTCTTTTGTAAATTTTTGCATGAAAATTATTTCTGAATTTCTCTAGATATTAAATAATTTAACAGAAGTTCTTAAATCAATCAACAGAATCAAGGTTGAAAACACTCTAAAGAATCTCACAACTCTCTGAGCAGGTGTGAATAATGATCTAGTGCAATCATAGAAAATGAAAGGGAAGGTCAGCAGACTTCTTCCAAAAAAACAAAAGAAATTCTCCAGTACATCAATAACAATCAAGATAGAACACAGACACTCAGAAGCAAGATTCCTCTCTTTGCAGCAAGAAGAAAGATTCAATAAAGAACTACTTTCAGAACAAGATATATAGAGAGGCTGTGAAAACCTATTATCTACATATAATCCTAGTGTTTTTCTGTCATAGGATATCGTTTCATTAAAAAAAATAAAAAAGGAGGAAACCCTGCCATGTGCAATATGCAACATGGGTGGATCTTGAGGGCATTATGCAAGTAAAATAAGTTTGAAAATGCAAATGTTGTATGTTCTTACTTAAATGTGGGATCTGGAATTTAAGAAGACCAAAGTCATGGAAACAGAGAACAGATTGGTCTTTTCTAGGGGCAAAGGTGGGGTTTGGTGAAGTTTGTGAAGATCATCAAATGTTACAAACTTTAAGTTATAAATAAATAATTTCTGACAGGACAATTTTGAACATGGTCACTGGGTCATGGTCACTGACCATACAGTATAGAGAATACTGTTTTGTTTACTTAAAAGATGCTAAAGGTAGATTTTAAAAGTTCTCACCATATCACATAAAAACTTTGTAACTATGTGAGATAATATAACTGACCTTGTGGTCATCATTTTACAAAGTACATACATACATATGCACCTTAAACTTACATGGAAATATATGTAAGTGCATCTTTATAAAGTTGGGGAAAAGAGGAAACAAATTTGAACATGTTAAAAGATAATAAAGATGAAATTCAAGAATGGTCCTTTATAATCAATTTCAGCAGTTCATTTTTTGACACATTTGCGCTCTCTCTCTCTCTCTCTCTCTCTCTCTCATATATATGTACTTTGACAGTATTTATTTTTTCATGGCTCCAAAAAATGACAAATTTTACTTAGTGTGGTTCAATTAAGAATTGTCAGTTGTACAAAAATTGTCAGTTGTTATATGCTGATTGCTTATGTCTCCCCAAATTTATATGTTGAAGCCCTATTCTCCATTGTAATGATATTTAGTATTGGTGACTTTGAGATATAACTAGACCCTAAGAGTTGAGTCCTCATGATGTTATTGGTGTCCTTATAAGGAGAGAAAGGAAAGATGTTTCCTTTCTCCCGTGTGAAATTTCACCCAAAAGACAAATGTTTGTAAATCACAAAGAGAGCCTTCACCAGGTGCAAAGTCTGTTGGCACCTTGATCATTGCTTTCTTAGTCTCCAGAACTGTGAAAAGTATTTTTTGTAGCTCAAGTCATCCATTTTATGGTGTTTTCTTACTGTAGCCCTAACTGATTAAAATGGCTTGATTCAGATATCTGTTACCATGGATTATTAACTATAAGTAGTTGTATAAAGTACAAATTTCATTATTAGGTCTACATTTCATAATCACTATGTAAATACAAATGTGCATCATAACTAGTGACCAATGATGCCATTTCTGTCCAGTCTTCTGGTGATAGTCACTGTGTATGTTTTATATATTTCATGTACAGACAGCAGTGTGTGCCGTTGGATTGATTCCTGACCTAACAGTAATATGCCCACATTATCTTATCCTAAATTGATAATCAAAAGAGGATAATATTCAACAAGGATGAATTTACAATAGACAAATAAGCAGTAAATATGCTGAATATCAAATTGTATGTGAGTAAAAGATACATACCTGTGGGAATATTAACAAAATCAGTATTTGAGAGACTCTAAATGTCATCAGAATAGCTTCATGAAGTCAAGCTTACCAACATAATTTAATACAGTATTTTTTAAGACTGTTGATGTTCTAGATATACCAAAATATAGTTTCTCATTATAGTAACTTAAAAATATTTCACAAAACTGATGATAGTAAAGACAAATTCTGGAAACTGACTGTCAAAGCAATGCTCCAGGACAGGTAGATTCATTCAGGACTCATGCAAAATGAAATAGAACAATGGGACTGTGGGCAGAGATGTCTTTGAGGGACCATTATTCATGCAACATGAGGCTAGGTACACAAGTGGAAATGATCCTTGCCTCCCCATCCTGTGGGGCGCGGTAGGACAAGATGGCGCCCGAGGACAAGATGGCGCCGGAGGAAAGAGGAGCTAGGTCCGCCATTACAAGATGGCGCCCA
>PVIJ01010445.1:33456-60275 GCA_004024925.1 Scalopus aquaticus
CGTGCGTGCGTGATCACTAAGACCATTGGTCGGGCCCAGTTTGACCTTTACCCTGATTGGAGCAGCCCAATAGCACAGTATGAGGATTGGTGGAAACATTGTATATAAGGAGAACAATAAAGAGGTTGAGAGAGACCATTTTGAAGATCACCTCTGAGTCGCGTCTCTTTCCTGCTGGACGGGGAACCGCGCGCGACACCATCCCCCACATAAGCTTTTAGACAAAGCCAGGTGTGCCTTTACAATTACAAAAGGGGTGCACTAACTTTGCACCCCTAATTTGGACATGCAAAGCGAACATCATGGCTAGAGAATGCTTATTGATAAGAGCTCCGGCCACATGGTTACAGACTGCTTGCATATAACAGCGTTTGCCAAGTTCACAGTAAAAGAGCCTGAATGACTCTATGTCCCCTTCCCTGGCCACACAAGTCATCCCCTTCAGAGATTTTGGCCACAAAATATACACAAATTTTTTAAGATTTATTTATTTATGCATACAAGCAGGGGTACAGGCCATAGTCTTGGGGCGGCGAGAGGGTTCACCAGAGACAGAGTGGGGAGAAGAACAGGTAGATTGACGGAAATACACTGCTGAGGGGAGCAGTGGGCGAGGCAGGAGAGGTCTGCTGCGCCATGTGGGAATCTCCCCAGCTGGGCGTTGAATTCGCGTGGCCACTGCCGACAGCTCCATAACCGCTGTGCCACCGAGAAGGCCCTATACAGGATATTTTTTTTGCAAGGTTTTCTTCCCAGAGCGTGGAGTACTGCATTTATGCATAGTAATAGCAATACATATTGTCGCAAATTTTGTGTTTTTAGAGTAAGGGCTGACAGGGCCTGTCCAACATGTTTGTATTTACTTGGAACAGACACATACAACATTTAGAGTCCACAGGGGCAAATTGTAAGGGAAGTGGGCAACTTGAACAATATCTACCTATTTTTAGGCCGGTTACTGTGCCCATATCTTATTATGGCCTCACCCTCCCAGTCCGAGCTGTTAGGTGTTGGTCACCCTAGGGACAGGCAGCTGGACGGTCATGGGTGGATGCTCAACGTGGCAATGCAACAAGGCCTTTATCACACTTACCCTAAGTAAGGCAAAAATCTCCAGCAGGGGTCTGCGGCCAAGAGCCCTGGAATACTTCTACTCCCCGATGTGTGACATGCACCGCACACGTCTTTGGGAAAATTACCCAACCACCAGGGGAAGCTTCATGGACTTCACCTTGACATCCATGAACAGTCATGACCATCACTATATAAGGTGGAACATTGGAACTTTTTATTTATTTTTATTTCATTTTTAAAATATTTATTTATTTTGGTATACAAGCTGGGGTGCAGGTCAGAGGTGTGGGGCTGTGAGAGGGTTCACCAGAGACAGAGTGGGGAGCAGAACAGGCAGATCGACTGAAATACTGAAATGACTGAAATGCAGTGCTGAGGGGAGCAGCGGGCAGGCAGGAGAGATCTGATGCGGCATGTGGGAATCTCCCTGGCCTTGCATTGGCATTGAACTTGCTTGTGCAGCAGCCACAGACAGCTCCACAGCACTCTGCTTAACCATTGTGGCACCAAAAAGGCCTGGAACTTTTTATTTTTTTGCATACAAGAGCTAAGATGTAGGCCAGAGGTGTGGGGAGTAAGAGGAATCGACAGAGACAGAGTGGGGTGCAGAACAACTAGGTTGAACTCTTGCTGCAGTGGCTGCCCATAGCTTCATAGTGCTGAGATTTAATCCCTTGGGTCACCAGGAGGTCCTAGAACTTTTTAGAGTTTTTATGTAGCACGGTATACTCTGCCCCAGTGGATGGCTGGTTTTTATTGAGTCATTTTAGTCTCCACCCTTCTCCCCACCCCCAAGACTTTTTTCCCTTTTCTTTTTTGTTTTTGTTTTTACTGTGGCCTGTGCCCTATTTAAAAGCAAAGAGCATGTCTCTTCAGGCAGGAATCTTCACCTTAGGACATAGGGCTCCTGAGCTTTACTGAAGGTTCCCAGGACATTTCTTTACAAAAGTCCTCCTTTCAAGGGAGTAAAATTTGTTTCTCCTGTAACTGTTGCCACAACTTCAACAGGTAGGCACTAGACTTTTGTCTATCTCAGCCTGATCTATGCCTGCCCCTAGTGACTTTACACACATTTGGGTGTATGTCACTTTAAGAGTCTTGTCTGCTTTCTTTGTTGACTTTCCTGGTTGCCTAGTAACCTCTCAGCCTTCCTGGTCCTGGTGCCAGTTTTTGGCCTCATGGAAACTGTTTTTTGGTGTGTTTTCTGCAAGGCTGCAGAGGGCCGGGTGAGGACTCCCTCCCTCAGCCAGCCCCAGGCTGCTCTAAAGCCTGCCCAGGCTCCCCTTTAACCTGCCTTCAGCAGCTGTAGCCTCATCAGGTTGTGCCATGGAAGGCTCCCTGGCTGAGCACAGCTGCCTGCCATGGCCCTGGGAGTGGCTGTGTCAAGGCTGCTTCAGGCCGCTGCATCCTGCCAGCTACCCCTCACATTTTATCTCCTGGGTTGTGCAAATGATCCCATCCACCCAACCCGATTGTATCTATAAACACAGACAGAGCAGCCAAGATACGATGGTTTTTCCACCTCTGGCTGAATTGTTTGCCCCAGTCCATCAGTTTTCTCATAAATGTCACCACTGGCCAAGTTCTGAATGACTGACCTGGGTCCCTTTTTTCCTGCAGAGTCTGCTGCCTCAGATAGTAGGCTGGTCCTCCGGGCCATCTCCTCCACACAAGGTCTCAGCAGCATCTCCACCTTGTCCTGCAGCTCTTGGACCTTGGCTGCCAAGTGCTCTCTCTGACTTTCCCTCTAGAACTGTGAGGGGACATCCAGCCCACAAACCCTGCAGCAACATGGGCATCACGCCCATCCATTGCCTCCCCACTTGTGTGAAGAGCTCTCCTTACTTGCACTAGGGACCTATCCATCTCAGGCCAGTCTGGAGGAAGAGGTTGGGGGCACCCACAGAGAGAGGAGGCGGGCTACCAAGTGTCATGTTTTCGTGGTTAGCCACATCTATTAGGGACTTAAAAGCCTTCATAAGGCTTCATAAGGCTTCTGATTGTGCTGGGTCCTGCCTAGGACACCAGTGCCTAGGCCATGCTCCAGGCTGGCTAGGTTCACTCTGTACTTGGGCAGACCAAAAAAGAGCTGTAGGACTGTGGTCAGAGATGTCACTGAAGGTCCTTTATTCACACACGAGGCTCGTTACACAAGCAGAGGCATCCCCTGCCCGTTCCTGCCAGCCTTTATGTGATTCATAGACAAAGCTGGCACAAAGCCAGTTATATATTTATAGTTACAGAAGACGTGCATTGATGGTGCGCGCCAAGTGTACACCTTGCCTGCAGAAGAGTGCTTATCCATAACAGCTTTCTCAGTCATGGCTACAGACTGCTTGCTGATAATGGCTTCTGCCAAGGTCACAGGGAAAGAGTCTGGGTGATTCTATACCCTCCTCCCAGGCCCCACACCTACCAAAACTAGAAAGATCTAAGAAATTTACTGAGACTGAAAGTGCTCACTTACATAGTCTAAGTTATAAGCTGAAGAAGGAAAGTAATATTCAACCACTAAACACTTAAGTTCTCACTATTTCTAATGTTTAAATAAAGTACAATATATAAATATTACTTTTACTATTTTCTATCCCTATATAATTGTTAAAAAAAAATGAAAGATTTATTTTTTTGAAAAAATCCTTAAAGGTTAAGGATAATGTAATATCCTGTCCCCTCACAGTTCTAGAGGGAAAGTCATTTCCCTCTAGAATAATGTAATTTTTCCTAAATGCGTATTCCTCTAAGCATAATTTCAGTCCTTTTTATGATCCAAAGTTACGTTGCAAATGAATTCTCTCTCTACTCTTTCTCTCCGCCCCTCCTCTCCTACACACACACACACACACACACACACACACACATTTCAGGATTTTTAAAAAAGATTTATTTATTTATGCATACAAGCTAGGCGGTGGGCCAGAGGTATTGGGAGGTGAGAGGGTTCACCAGAGACAGAGTGGGGAGCAGAACAGACAGATTGACTGAAATACACTGCTGAGGGGAGCAGCAGACCAAGAAGGAGAGGTCCGCTGTGCCACTTGGGAATCTCCTTAACCAGGGATAGGACTCCTACTGCAGTGGCTCTGGATAGACTTAACACCTTGCACCACTAAGGAGGCCCCATTTCAGGATCTTATTGCGATCTTTTTCCAGGATTGTTTTTCTGTGTCTGATGCAAGTAATCTATTAGAAAAACTTAGATATATGGCTAGTCCTCTGCAAAATTCACCTACATTGAAACCAGCCAATAAAGCATGAGATCCCTCTGATTAAAATGGCCTACTTTTTCTAAGTACAAGCTAAGGGTACCCAAGAGGGCATAATCTTTCAAGAGAAAGCAAAGTGACCATGGATGAGGAGCCAAGACCCCCCAAAAATATTAAAATAGATAGTATGCTGCTGAAAATATCGAAAATTCATTTGGTTGAGTCTCGGAACTTTGCCATACTTGCAACATAAGGTAAAAGCAAAGCCTTGCTTAGATGATGGCAGGGAGCCATTCTCTACATCTATGTCCTATGTCTATGCACCCTGATTCCTGATCACTCTCCTTTCGACCATAGTTGCTTTTAGAAGAGAAAAATTGAATGTGGGTCTGAGGTCTCCTCTCCAGGGAAAATTGGCGGTCATATTAAATGAGCCAAAGTTGTCTGGGAAAAGAAGGAATTGAAATTAAGTGCGGTTCTGGTAATGATGCCTTGGGAAGTTTTTGTTGTTGTTTTTTGTTTTTTTTTTAAAGGTTTATTTATTTATACATACAGCTGGGGTACAAGCCAGAGGTGTGGAGTGGTGAGAGGCTTCACCCGAGACAGAGTGGGGAGCAGAACAAGCATATCAGAAATACACTGCTGAGGGGAGCAGCTGGCGAGGCAGGAGAGGTCTGCCTCACCATGTGGGATCTCCCCGGCTGGGCATCAAACTCCCATCGCTGCTGCCGACAGCTCCACAGCGCAGCGCTTAACCGCTGCGCCACCAGGGAGGCCCGGGAATTTTTTTTTTTTTTTAATGATACACATGAACAGGGAGTTTGTCATATTTATTTGTGTAATCACTGTTCCTTGGGCAATGTCTCACACGTGGTAGGTGATACAAAATTTCATTTGAAAGAGGGGCCTCTCTGGTGGTGCAACAGGTTAAGTCATAGCACTAATAAGCTATCCAGAGCCACTGCAGCATGAGTTCGATACCCAGCCAGGGAGCATCCCACATGGCTCAACAGACCTCTCTGATCACACACACTGAGACCCTCAGCAGTGTATTTCAGGCAATCTGCCTGTTCTGCTCCCCACTCTGTCTTTGTTGAATCCCCTCCTCCCACACACACCTCTGGCCTATACCCCAGCTTGTATGCAAAAAGATTTATTTATTTATTTTTATTTATTTATTTATTCATTCATTCATTTATTTATTTATTCCATCCATAACCAGGTGATACCTTTCCATATTTTTCTCTCATTTCTTTTAACAATATTTCATAGTTTTTTCTTGTTTAAGCACCTTACCTCCTTTGCTGTTTATTCCCAAGAATCTTTGTGTTTGTGAAAGAGATTTTAATAAGATGATTTACTTAATTTCTTCTTTCTTTCTTCTTTTACTTCACTGATATAATAAGGCAGTTTATTTTTGTGTGTGAATTTGCTTGTACTTACATATTTTCTGAACTGGTTTATTGTTTTGATTAGATTGTGTGTGTGTGTGTGATATTTGGTGTTCTCAATGTGTATTATAATATCATCTTGAAATAATGATAGCTTTATTTTGTCTTTCACAACTGGGATTCTTTGAATAGCTTCCTTTTGCTAAAATGTTCTAATTACTTCTTTTAATACTATCTTTAATAATAACTGTAAGGATGGCATTCTTGTCTTTAAACAAATCTTAATAGAAAATGTTTCAGTTTTTCACCAGTGAGAATGATACTAGATGTGTGACGTATAAGACTTTTACTATGTTAGTATGTATTCCATTTATCCCTAGTCTCAAGAATTTTTGTCCTAAACAAATGCTGATTTTTATCAAATACTTTCTCAGCATCTATTGATAAGATCACATGGGTTTACTTTTTTTTTAATCTGGTGAATTAAATTGATTTTTAGGTATTGATTCATCCTGTGTCCCTGGAATAAATCTCATTTGGTAGTGGTCTATAATCCTTTTGATGCATTGTTGTATTCTGTTTTAAAAGATTTTATTGAGAATTTTGGATATGTGTTCATTATGGAGATTGGACTGTAGTTTTCTTTCTTTGTTTTGTCCTTGTTTGACATTGGTATTGACATAATGTTAGCTTCCTAAAATGTATTTGGAAGTGTTCCTCCTTTCTGAATTTTTTAAAAAAGTCTGAGGATGATAGGCATTAGTTAATTGCTGTGACAGGAACTTTGTTGCCACTTTGTGGTGGGAGCACGATAAGTAACACAACAGTCATGAATCAGGTTTGCGAGGCAAGACTCTGCCACTTGAGCAGAAATTTACTGAAATCATACAGGCTAGTAAAATCTGATCATGTGACAGTAGTATGAGGGATACTCAGAGGGTGTGATAGGAATGGGAGACAAAATTTAACAAGGGACAGAGACAGTGTCATTGTGACCACACATCAAGAGACAGTTCTATCATCAAGATATGATGTTCTCACAGGCAGAGTTATCCTGAGACCACACTGGAGATATCACATAATCAGGTCTGCTGTGATTTTCAGATAGCAAATAGGTCACAGTTGCCCATCAGTGGGCAGTTAGTAGCCAGCTCAATTGAACCCATAGTTAATCTTTGAAGTTTGCTAAAAGCTATTTGTTAAGGCATCTGCTACTGAACTTTTGTCTGTATTTTTCCCTTAATCATTGCATTACCCATTCTTTTACCTTGCTACCTTTTCAATGTGGAAGTCTACTTTACATTATATGAGAGTGGCTTTTCCTGCCTCAGTTTTGGTTCCATTTGCTTTTATGATTGTCATCCTTCTCTTTGCTTTTGGTCTATATTTATACTTGGAGCTTAGGGTGTGTTTTCTAGAGACAGAAGAAGGTTGGATTTTATTTCCTGATCCAGTTCAATAGTCTGTGTCTTTTTTATTTTAATGGTTAGTCAGGTCATTAACATTTAGCATGTTTATTGGCCTATGAAAGTTCACTATTTCCATTTGCCCTTAGTTATTTAATTTTCTTTAATCATTTGTTCAGTTCTTTGTGTTTGCTTCTCTTTAGGCTTTAAATAATAAAGTTCATTTTAATATTTCTTGCAGGGGTCTTTGGTATTTGTAAAGTGTTCTTGGTTGACTACTTTTATATTTGATTAAATATGTCTCTCCATTCCCTTCTTGCCCATAGTGTTTCTTCAGAGGTTTTTGATATTAGTCCAATTGGGGTTCCTTTGTGGGTCATTGGTTTCTTCCCCTTCATCAACTTCATTTTTTCTTTGTCTTTAATTTTTGGAAGATTTGCTATTACATATCTTGCTGTTGATCTCTTTTTGTTTAGGTATTTTGGTGTTCTTTTGGTCTCACATATTTATATGTTCATTTCACTCTTCAAGTTTGGGATATTTTCTTCCATTATTTCTTTAAGTGGTTTTTCAGTTCCTTTCTCTCTCTCTTCTCCTTCTGGGATGTCTATGAGTCTTATATTTATTTTCCTCATGGTATCAGAAACTTTTCTAAGTGTTTCTTCATTATTTTCCTCCTTGTATTTTTCTTTTTTTCTTTTTTGTCTTTTATTCCAAGTTACTCTTTGAAGTAACTGACTTATTCTTCCTTTTGATTATTGATTTATTTTTTTCTTCTCCCCATTTTTTATAACTCTCTATTGATCTTTCCACTTTTTGCATTTCTATTATTACTTATTTAGAGTTTAAGTTTCAATTTTATGTTCATTTATCGTGTTTCTCATAGAGTTTATTTTCTTCTCTGAAATTTCTTGCATATCTTTAAACTGGTTATCTAAGTTTTACTTTATATATAGTTCTAATTCTTTGCTTTTATTTATTATGACAGTTTTGGATTCTACCAGATAGAATGAAAAGATCATCCATATCTCTGTGACCTCGTTCTGGGGACTTGTTTTCTTTTTAGGGGTATTGGTCCCCTGAGGACTTGCTTTCCCATTTGAACTTTTCTTTCTCCCTGTGGTTTTCTGTTGGTTTGTTCCTCTGTAGTTGGGGCTTCTGTCATGTAAGTGTCCATATCTTCCAATGTTCTGGGTGTGTACCGGTTTGTGGGAATTGCAGCTGGACCCTTATGGTTTGGTGTGGTGCTGGGAGCTCACTGTAACACTAGCCAGGACCCAGATCCAGATATTTCACTTTGTCCCAGACTAGTTGGGGCTGAGGCCATGCCAGTGTGTTGTCTTTCAGACTCACCCTATGGTGGCAAGCTGGTCATGGATGATTATATATTTTTAAGGAATGTTTTCAGGGTCCCTATGATGCCTCAATTCTATGGTCAGCTTTCAGGGGTTTATTTTAAATTTTGTTGATTTTTTTGACCCTTCTTTGGTTTCTCTATATTCCACATGTAAGTGACATCATCTGATATTTATCTTTCTCCTTCTGACATAGTTCACTTAGACTAATCCTCTCCATCTCTAACCATACTGCCAGAAATGGAGATAGATTATCTTTTTGATTGGTGAGTAGTATCCCATTGTATATAAATAGCACTTCTTCTTGATATGTTGTAGGGTAAATAAAATTATCAGGCTTTTTTATGCACTCCATGCTCCTGAGCTTGCATAGATGCCTTGGATGCCAGCAACTGTGAGGATGTATGTGCGATATACAAGCCTTTGATTGCGGGAACCTGGACCCAGAAAGCAAGCGGACTGCACATATGTGCCCAAGGGCAAAGGATAAAAGGGTGCAGTCACTCTGAGATGAGTTGAGAATGTCAGAGAAATGCTGAGAGAAAGTTGCTCTATCACCTGATTCAGCATTGAAGACCTGTAAAAATCTATTGAAGGTTCCACAATTATCTTTTTATCTATGAGAACTGACAATGAGCCTACCTGGCCTGGGATGGTTGCAAAACATGTCATATGTTTTGGGGCATCTAAATTGTTCTGATAGCTTGGCTGTTGTAAATAGTGCAGCAAGTTTCATTTCTAATTAGTATTTTTGTATTCTTCGTATAGATGCCTAAAAATGGAAATGCTGAGTTGTATGGCAGAACAATTTTTAATCTTTTGAGAAACCTTCTCACATCATTCTATAGGAACAAGACTAATTTCCACCAACAGTGTAAAAATGTTTCTATTTCTTCACACCCTCACTAGCACTTGGCATTTCTGGTCATTTTGATATGGGCTGTGAAAACGGTGATATTTAATGGCACAGGTTCTCCATAGCTTCCCCTGCTCTATTCTGTGTGCTTACATGCCTGAATAAAGCATTTCTTAGTGACTAGTTAGGTCAAATATGTATTGAACCCATGAGACGGCAAAGGACAAAAAGCTACCTTAATCCCTACTGAAACTTTTTCCTAGATCTGCAAACCAAATTTTCTTTTTTCATTAAAAGTCAACTATTTTATTACTTAGTGGCAGCCACCAATCATGTCTATGCAGGGAAAAGCTTGACATAAGAAGAAAAAGTTAATTAAAGTGATTAAAGAGGTGTGAACAGGACTCTAGTAAATGAATTTGCATAGTAGTCTTGTTAATTGTTCAAGCATTAATCAGAATGTAGGTTCAGAAGTTGCTCTGCTCTGCCCTGCTGCTTACTAGCTCAATCGTCTTGGGAAGTCATTTTTATTCTCAAAGTCTCACTGAATTCATCACTGCATAGTTCTTATTCCACTTCAAAGATTTTAAAACAGGAGTAAAGGAAATAATGAACTTGAAAAAAAAAAGAATGCGTAGGTGTAAAGACCAGGAAGATACCAGGAAGCACAGGTTCTCCATGGAGCTGCACAGATGTGTCTAAAGGAAAAGTTCTTGAGCTCTCAGTGGCTTTTTATGCTTTTTAATGGTTTCTTGCGGAGAGACAACCAGGTACAGGACAGGCAATGAGACCTTCAGCCCCCCGCGAAGTCTGTTGGCCTCTACTGCACCCCAATGGTCCTCTGCTTCTCCTCTGTCTCTGCTGCTTCTTTTGCTTCTTTTGCTTCTTTTGCTCCTGCTGCTGCTGCTGCTGCTGCTGCTGCTGCTGCTGCTGCTGCTGCTGCTGCTGATGATGATGATGATTATAAGCCCCGTCTCTGGCTCAGGTGTGCCCTTTCATGCAGGCCTACACCCCACTCCAGCTGTCCGACATCAGGCATGCGCATAGGCCTGCGATGGTCCGTCATTGAGGGGAGGGTGGGAAAACCTGACAATTTTCATTTTCTCTAAAGCAAGCTAAGCCAACTTCTCCATCAGTGCAAAATACCTTTAGTAGTGGAGATGGCAGGCATCTAAACATTCATTACTGAATCGCTTCAACAATCTGAGTGTTCCTGAAGTGGATCCTGGCTTTTACTAGCCAGGTCCAATGATTCGAAGTGATGTTGCCTAAAAGTTCTTTCTTGTATTGCACAGAAATCTATATCTCTAACATTCACACATTGACCATAATCTTATATAAATGAACAGTGTGTGCTCCCTACTCCTTGAAGAGGTCATGGTGTCTCCACGACCTTCAAAATGAACATCTAATGCTTCACTCACATAGCCTGCTTTTGGTATCCGTTATCATCATGGTTATTATAGTTCCAACATATAGTAATTAATTGGACCTGGGACTCTAGGGGCTCTTCGCATTTCTTGTCTCTGCAAGAAACTCACTGGTGATAACAGAGTTAGGCAGAACACCAAAAGATTTATTGATACATAAGAGAAAAGGCAAGAACTTTCTCTGAGCAGAAATGGGTCCCGAGTGGGTAGCCACTGAAGGGGCAAGGAACAGTAGTTTATATGGGTAGAGTGAGCAGGCAATGGTGTATAGGGTAAATGAAGAAGCTCAGGCTTTTGTGCTGTTCGCCTCTGTGGCTATTGCCTGCTTCCTTGGATACAGGAGGTGCTTGGCAGCTTGTGTCCAGCCTGATGGTGGACACCTGGAGTATGGTGTGGGCATGCGTAAGTGGGCACACCTCAACCTAGAGGCTGAGCATATAAAGACAACATCACAGAGCCCAGAGTGAGACAGAGTGCAACAGAGAGACCACGAGAGAACTCCAGAGAGCCCAGAGTGAAGATTCAACAGGGGGCTACCCCCGCACCCTACACATGGTTGCCTCACTACAAATGGTGTAGAAAGATCATTAAAAGACAGAAAATTTACTGAGGACTCCAGGACTCTCCTTTACCTGTCTGCCCGAACAGATCAACAGCCCACCCTGCTGCCTACTGCACTACATGTGGACATGACCGTCTGGTATCTCGATGTTGTCCTTTGCTGACTGGTTGGGGGGTGGTCTGCGGGTCTCCTAGGTTACTGAGACCCACTGCATTTCCCACATTTCCTGGCCTGTGTTCCCGGAAATATTTTGGTCCATTGCTTTAGAATTGTTTTATTATGTTTATGTTCTAAACACCCTCTTTTAATTGGGTTGTGGAGCACTCTGACCCCAACTCTTTCTCAACCGGATTGATGGATGATCTTGGGACACCGGGGATTTGGGCTTGGGATACCCTGTTCCTAACTCACTACCTGTGCTCATTTCCTTACTTCCTCATTCAGCAAGATTTAGGGCTAGGAGTAGAATGTGAATTTCCTGATTCCCAATCAAGCATTTTCAGAAATCCTGCCATGCCATCCTTATAAATGCTGTTCTGCAACCATCCCAGGCCAGGTAGGTTCATCATTGGTTCAAGCAGACTCTTTTCATTAGCTGTTTACTGCCGTCCTTCCCTATACTCGGCTGCTCTCCGCCACTCTCTGCCACAAGGTCCTCTGCTTTCACTCTCTGTCCTCTGTTTCTGCCACGCTGCTGCTGCCACAGTCTACTTACTTCTGCCACCCCTACATAGTGTCTCTCCAGGCCCAGGTGAGCCCACTCACGCACACCCACGCCACCATGAGGCACACATGCAAGACCACAGGTGTCTATTATTAACTGGAAAGGTGGTAGGGGGGGGAATCCTGATGCCGCTTTCATTTACCCTACAATGCTCTTTCCAACCTTTAAAAAATAATTTTAACTGAGGTGACATTGGAGTATATCCATGAGGTATTGCCACCATAGTGCACCCACAACCACCTCACCCATAGTCCACCACCACAGGCTATTATGCCTCCTCCCTCCTGATCTTTCCTCACCCTCTGCCCCTGTCCCTTTGGTGTCTCAGTTCTGCAGTAAGGTATCAAGGGTTAGTTTTCACTTTATCTGACTAATTTAGTTATAATATATTCCACACATTAAGGACATTGTTTGGTATTCATCTTTCTTCTTCTGATTTATCTTGCTAAGCATTATCCTTGCAAGCTCCATCCATGCTGCTGCAAATGGCATGCATTAATCTTAATTGCTGAGTAGCACTCCATTATGTACATATACCATACCTTCTTTATTGACTCGTGTTCTGTATTTTTTAGGTTGTTTACATAGTTTAATATAGTAAATAGTGATGCAGTAAACATGGGAGTGCAAGTTTCCTTTTGAATTAGTGTTTTTGAATTCTTTGGATAGATACCTAGGAGTAGAATTATTCAAATGGCAGATCCACATTCAGCATTTTCAGACACCTCCTTACTGCTTTCTGTAAGTGCTAAACAAGTTTACATTCCCACCAGCAGTGAGGAGGGTGCCTTTTCACATCTCCACCAGCTCTTGCTTTTGATATGGGCTATTCTCACAGGTGTGAGATGGTCTCTCATCATGATCTTGCTTTGAGTTTCTCTAATTACTGGTGATTGTGACCATTTTTAATGTGACTGTCATTCTAATGTATTCTTTGGATAGGTATCTGTTTAGCTCTTTTGCCCAATTTTGATTGGGTTATTTGTGTTTTTTTTTTTTGTAAAGTTTTATGAGTTATTTCTATATGTTAGATATTAGTCTTTGGTCAGTGTAGAGTAAGTGAATTAATCAGGCTTTTTGCACCACTGGTCTTCTGATTGTGCTAAAGCAGGAAGAGCTCGGGTGTGGGCCACGCATGACCGATTGTGGACACCTGGGTATGGGTGGGGACATGCATAAGTGTGGACACGTGAGCCTAGAGGTCAGGGATATAAGGGGGGCTATGAGCAGACAGCTATAAGAGGATGAGTGATTACATAATAGGCAAGACCGGAAGAGAATGCCAGAGAGAACCCTGAGGAAGAATAAAGATTATGGGGGCTGGGATGCTCATTTGACTGCTTGCCTCCCAGCGACCCTCTCTTCCCCTGCCTGTTGCCACCACAGTCAGATATATGGTAAGCAAATATTTTTTCCCAGTAAGTGGGGTGACTTGTTTTAGTTATGGTTTCTTTTACTGTACAGAAGATTTTTGATGTAAATCCCAGCTGTTTATGTTATCTGAACACTGAAGGTATTGCTAAAACTTATGTCATGAAATGTCTTGGGTATGTTCTCCTCTATATATTTTATGGTTTCAAAATTTCCAATATTGAGTTCTATGTCTAACTCTTTTTTTAAAGATTTATTTAGTTATACATTCAAGAGCTGGGGTGCAGGCCAGAGGTGTGGGGCAGTGAGAGGATTCAGATGAGACAGAGTGGGGAGCAGAACAGGCAGATCAACAGAAGCACACTGCTGAGGGGATCAAGCAGGTGAAGCAGGAGAGGTCTGCTGCACCATGTGGGAATCTCCCTGGCCGGGCATTGAACTCGCGCTGCAGCTGCTGACAGCTCCACAGCACTGCCGTTAACCCGTTGCGCCACCAGGGAGACCCTATGTCTCACTCTTTACTGATAAAAGAGGTAATAAGAAAATTTGATCAGAAAGCATTTTTTTTTCTTTTATGCACAAGGCAGGTTCTTTATGGATCCAGGCAGGCAGGTAAAGGAGAGTTCTGGAGCCTTCAGTGGCTTTTTCAGGCCTTTAATGTTCTTTCTACACCATTTGTAGTGAGACAACCAGGTACAGGGCAGGCAGGGGGGCTGACAAGCCTCCTGGCCCCTGAGGGTCTTTACTCTATCTGGGCTCACTCTCACATTCTCTCCTGGCCTCTTCCTCTCAGACTCTTCCTCTCGTACCCATTATCTGCCTTATTCCACTTCTCTCCACTGCACTCTGCCATACATTCCTCTGCCACTCTCTTGTATGATCAGTCTCTCAGCTCAGATGTGCCCACTTTCACACACCCACACCATACTCCAGGTGTCCACCATCAGTCATGCGTACCCAAGACTATGCTCCCAAGGCCGGAGGTGATAGCCATGGAGGCCAGTGGCATAAAAGTCTGAGTAATCATCTTTTACCCTGTAAAAATGTACAGATTATTATGAAAATTAAATATAAAAATATTTTAAATGCCATTTAAACAAAACTCTGAACTTTGAATTAGCCATCTAATAATTAGGGCTCCCTTCTGTTGATGTGTAGACTTTCAACTAAAAATAAATTATTAAAATGTAAAGTTACTTATATATAATACACACACATACATTTCTATTTAAGTTCTCACTTTCTAAAAGACTCTGAAATCTATCATTCTCTATTTTATATAATTTGATTCACCTTTGATAGCATGTAATGCTGGGTATTTATTTATTTTAAAGATGCATTTATTTATGCATTCAAGCTGGTCTGTAGGCCAGAGGTGTGGAGTGGTAAGAATATTCACCAGAGACAGAGTGGGGAGCAAAACAGCCAGATTGACTATAATACAATGCCGAGAGGCACAAAGGGCGAGGCAGGAGAGGTCTGCTACACCATGAAGGAAGCTCCCTGGCTGGGTATCGAACTCCTCCTGCAGTGGCTCTGGATAGCTTCGTAATGCTGTGACTTAACCTGTTGCGCCAACAGGGAGGACCAACCTGGATATTTTAATGGAATTCCCCAAATATTTTTTTTCCATTATTACCATTCTCTCTTGAACAGATTTATATACTTACTCCCTGTAATAATATAACTTTTGCAATCTGTAAAATGTTCTTTGTGGTATGAATATACCAGACAGTATGAGAGGGACCTTCTTGATTCTTTGTTAAAGAAGGAACAAATCTTCAGTGCAATGGCCACACCAACAATTATCCTTTTTGGCATTTGGCAAACTAACTGATTTCTTTGAGAAACTAAATTTCCTCATGTGCAAAATGTTAAAAACTATTAGCAGTTAAATTCAAGGGCTTTTGGAAAAGTTTAATTAATAACACTGATCAACAGTGAGAGTGTTACTGACTTAAAAAGGCCATAATATGTAGTATCTCGGTGTGCTGAACATGAATATACCCTTAACTTTTTTTTTTTATTAGCTCTAGTTTTGAAGATATTTCATATAATTCATTTTATATGTTTCACCATGTAAATTTATCCAGTAGGATTGCAACAACATCCTAAATCAGCTTAGAATGATGTAATATTGCATCTCATTGCATAATACCATCATGCACACATCATCCAGAGTTGATTGCATCATTTTCTGATGCAATGCAATACTACTGCCAGCAGCTGCTGAAGTAAGCTGATGTCAGCAGTGCACTATATAAAGCCCTATCGGAAAGGATGGGCACTGAAAATAGTTCAGACTTTGTGCAAGACTGTTGAAGTTACTGTTCCATATAACTTTTATTATTTTATCCATTTAGGCACAATACAGAACAGTAATGCCTCGAAAGTGTGTTAATAGCATGGACAATTTCTGCTCTATTTGTGGGGAAGTGACACTTGCCAACCAGAAGAAAAGTATCACTTCTCAAGCGAAGAAGGCTTATCATCTTGACTTCAGATGCAAGGTTGGTGACCAAAACAAGCCTTGGACCCCGCACGTATGCTGTGCTTCATGTACAACACAGATTTCACAGTGGTTAAATGACAAAAGACCATCAATGTCGTTTGCAGTCCCCATGGTGTGGAGAGAGCCAAGCAACCACATCAAAGACTTAGTTCTGCTTGGTTCCTCCTCTTTCCAGTGGAATAACGAAGCAAAAGAAGTCAAGAATAGTCTACCCAAACATTCCGTCTGCATTAAGACCAGTTCCACATAGGGAGGGACTTCTTATTCCAGAACCTCCAGTAGAATTTTCTCTTGATTCATCTGATGAGGACAAGGGTGAGCCGAACTGTTCTTCTCCTGTTCCATCAGCATGCAATGTTCTAGATTTTCACTGGGGTGCATCATCAAACCCACACAGACTAACACAGGAAGAACTAAATGACCTGGTTCATGATTTGGACTTATGCAAGAATGAGGCAGAATTGCTAGGATCAAGACTCCAACAATGGAATCTTCTAGAAGAAGATGTCACAATTCCTTTATATCGAAAGTGCCACCAGCAGTTGGAGCCTTTCTTCAGAAAGGAAGTACTCTGGAATTCTGTTCCAATATTGAGGGCCTCATGAATGCCTTAGAAATCACTCATGACCCAAAAGAATGGAGACTGTTTCTAGACTCTTTGAAACTGAGTCTTAAGGCTGTGCTTTTGCACAATGGAAACCGATTACCATCCATTCTATTTCTGAGCAGCTGTACAAGAGACAAGCGGAAAAATCTAAGAAGTAGTCTGTGACTTGAGTTTTTACATGTATTAACCGTAGGCCTATTACTATTGGCATACATTTAGTGATATAAACATCAATTTATTGCAGATTACCAAAAAATAGAGCCAAAATTAGAATTTGACTGTCATATTCCCATTGAGCACATACAAATTGATAGGAAATGACTAATTTTATTTCAGTAACATGACTTTTGTTAAAATTTGTTGACCAGTGCAATGTATTGAAATGTCTGTTACAGGATATGGAATGTGGTATATGCTGATCAAAATTTTATGTCACTTTATTAAGGTATACGTGTCATTTTATCTAACCACCTTCTTTATTACTTGGTTTGTCTATGCAAATGTTTCCCTTTAGTAATTAGAGGCCTTTGAAAAGTAAATTAGTTTTCTAAGAAAATTAATATAATTTCTCACAATAATGATAAACATTTGTTCTTGTGTTGCCTATTGTATGTTTTTCAATATTTAGCAGTTATATAATTAAAGTGGTATAGCTACATAAAATTTATAAAGTAATAATCATGCGTATGAATGAATTGTGTAAATATAATCACAGATTATACAATTTCATATTTTCATACTATGTTCTTATCAAAAGACTTTTTCATATTTTTATTTTGTATTTTCATTGAAATGGCATTAGTTTACATGCCTTTATGATTTTAGGGTTACATTTTTACTCCACAAATGTACATGTTTCAATTTTCACTGAAACCTCTTGTGCTAATGACCTATCCCCTTTCTTCTTCTCTACCCTCCTGCCTCCCCACTATTTCCTCTGAGAACCAGTAAATTTTTCACTGTCTAAGATTTGATTTTGCTGTATTTTCCCAGTATTCATATTTTTAATTAAAATATCACTATAGGGAAAAATGTTGATTAAAAAAAGATTCCAATGGTTTAATAAGACATACGGATTAATATGGAATACCTGAAGTTTGGCTTCAGGATTTTTTTTTTTTGCTTTTTCTAATAACATACATGGAAGTGGCAATTGAAAATAACAGGTTTGTAGTTTGTTTTTTTGGCTACCCACACGTGTGTTTTCTTCTTGTATGTTTCTCCCTGCCCCTGTTAACAAAGTAATACATATACATGCTTTGTGACTATAAGTGTTACAGATGGTTTAAGATGAAAAGGAGGAATCTCCCAACTTACATTTCTCTATTCTAAAGTCATTTCCAAAGGAGAGGGAAATGTTTTGTTTACTTTGATGCTTACACTGCAGTAGATTGAATTGTGACACCATATCTGTGTCCTATATGTAACATATGCCTTCCCAATTCTTAATATTTTGTTTTATTTTTTTTACTTGCTCTGACCAGTGGAATGTGTTCAATTCAGGGGATATGTGTTAATTTAAAAGCTAAGACTTAAACTATTTTATGTATTTTGCCATGACTTGTATTTCCACCTTCACCATGAAAAGAAATTGCCTCAGCCAGTGTGCTTATCCAGAGAGAATGAGTACTACGACCTTGGGGGTGCTATGGTGACCACACCTGAAGGGGGAGAACTTACACTTTCAAAACACTAACAAGAATGAAAAACAATGATATTTCAATAAACATATATTTACAAAAGAGGATGAAAGACGAGGAGTTTACATAAACCAAACTTCTAGTAGCCAAGTCCAAGTATACATAATGCTTGAATCAGACTTGTCCAAAATGGTTCAGAATAGATTGAACGAGCCCCGCATGACCTCCGAACACTTGTGTAAGATCTACATGATTGATGTTTTAGGTACTGAATTTTGAGATCGTTTATGTCACAGTAATGGATGACTGATACTTTTCCTTATGTGAAAGATCCTATTCTACTTTCTTTATAGCTCCATTTACAAATGATACTAACATTTATACTAATTATAATATTTTAAATTTAACTCTTTTTTTGTTTCTGTAGCTTTTAAAGAGAGTGCTATAATGTTAGGTCTATTCAGTCACTTCAATAATATAAACTTTCCATTGTGCAAAATGAAGAAAATAGTATTTCTGTTTTCCATCATTCTGTCTGTTTTTGAGGACCTATTTTCTTTCATATCTTTAAAAAATATTTATTTATGCATTAAGAACTGGGGTATAGGCCAGAGGTGTGGCATGGCGAGAGTATTCACCAGAGACAGAATGGGGAGCAGAACAGGCGTATCTACTGAAGTGCACTGCTGAGGGGAGCAGCAAGGAGGCAGGAGAGGTCTGCTGCGCCATGTGGGAAACTCCCTGGCCAGGGATCGAACTAGTGCTGCAGGGCTGCGGATAGCTTCACAGTGCTGAGACAACCCTCTGGCCACCAGGCAAGCCCTATTTTCTTCCATATCTTAATCATTCCTAGATTTGCTATGTTTTCCCTGTGTAATGTTTTATAAAGCAAAAAATTCAAAAACTGGTAAGAATAGCAATAAAAATTTAAAAAAATGCAGAGTAAAACAGTTGCCTACAATAAACGCCAAACTGTATTTTAAGAATACATTTCCTTGTGCATTCATGCAATGTTAGGATCATGGAATTCGTATAAGTATGATATCACAGCTCTTAGTGCATTTTTATTGTATGGATAGTGAATAGACTATTAGTGTCTATGCACACTAATCTTTTCATCTTAAAGTATTTGTTAAAATTACAACGGCAAATATTTTTTTCTTCTTTTATATGCCCCCCTCTTTAAATTGCATTGCTAAATTTGGCAGTTCACTTGTGTAGATCTTGACAGATGGTTGAGATATGATTCAGACTACAGAGGTCATACAGATATTCATTATCCCAGAACCCTGCCTGAAAACTGTCTGGCAAGGGATCTTTCAATTAAGAAGGAACTGCTTAAGAATGTGAATTTGAAAAAAAAATGTGAAGAAAAGAGAGGAGGTTGAGATTGCCTTCTTGATGTCTCTGAATTCAACATTTATTGGAGTCAGCACCAAGAAAACATTCATACCAGACTTCCCTGGAGAGATGGTTTGAGTACTTGGCTATGTGATCTTTTAATCCATTTTTGGTGACATCAAAATGAATGAGTTTTTAGTGTTGTAAGAAAGAATACATACTATTCAAAAATATTTGATTCTTAAAATTATAGTTGTTTTAATACAATTATAACATCTCCACAATTTATTCCCTATATTAAGCAAAATTTCAGGAATTTAATTTGAATGATTATGATAAGTATCAAATTTTACTTAAAAATAATAATTTTGATAATTAAATACACTCTATACAATCAGGAATTGAATATGAGATTTACAATTTTTAACAAATATATAAAATAGAAATAAATATTTATTTGAATTTTTTTTTTTTAGGCAGAGAAGAACAATTTATTGCCAGATAAGAAGAAGCACAGGAAAACTCTGAGCAGAGAGGAGTCCCACGTGGGTAGCCTTTATTTTGTATTTTCTTAAATTTTTAATTATCACTTAACTCACCAATTTGAAGCAACTGTACCCAATTAACAATTACCATCAAACAACTCTCTCAGCAATTTTCAATTTTTATCTGTTTCTATGGATAATTTAATAAAATGAATGCATTATAATCCCCTGATAGATACTGTCAGAGTATTGATGCATGCATGTTATGACCTTAGAGGTTTTAAGTGAATTAACAAAGTAACTCAAAATATCAGCAGAATATCTTTTTCAGGGAGGTATTGAATTTTAAACAGACCTACTAGAACTTCTATATCCAAGGGATAATATTGTAAGCGGCGCCCCTTCCCCATGACTCCTGGGGTGCGACCAAGCATGACTGACTCCACCATGGTCCTCCTGCACCCACCATGACACTAGTCACAGGCAAGGTTTAGTGGCCATCCTTGGTGTGGCTGGTGTGGATTTTGGAAAACTGAAGTGGTTTGAGAGATGTGCTGGTCAGGTTTGAACTTGGCTGGCACCATTCAGATGTGGCAGAGTTTCCTTGCCTGACCTCAAGGTTGGTGCACCACCAACCTCATAACAGGTCAAATTTTGTGCTTGTAGCATTTTGGTTTAACTTCCACACGGGGTTTTGTAAACAGACCAATGATATTCAAGGTCAAACTGGCATGACCCAGATTTTAATTAAATGACTTTAATCAGGTTTGAGCTTGCACCAGCACCAATCAAATCTTGGAAACTATGACTGTATTGAAAATGGATTAATCCAGTTTGAAAGGTGGGTACACAAAGGGAATATAAACTATGGCAGTAGCTGGGCTTAATTCAATGATTGAGAGACTCTTCTTGGAAACCAATTCATTGAGACCTTCACTCATTGGGAGACCCTCATTCATTGGGAGACCTTCACGTTTGATCTCTGCTTGGGAACACCTCCTGACCATTGTGTCTACACCTAGATCTACTTCCACGTCACCTGCTGACCTGTACTGCTGGCTTATGCCTGGCATCTCTGAAAGAGCTGTACACTGATGCTCGGTCCTCTAGCACCACATTTGAAAGGGTTGTCTGTCATTCGCCTGTGCCTGGCATCTCTAATAAATGTTCATCATTGGCTTGTGTCTGGTGCCTCTAAAGAGGTATAACACTGGTGCCTGAGCCTCACATCACAACATCCTGACTAGCACTGCTGGCCTGTGCCTGGCCACCTCTAAAACTGTCTACTGCTTCTGATACTCTCACATCACTGCCTAACCACTGTCCCTTGCCTCCAGCACATCTGACACCAACTCCTGGATGTGTTGTATCCAGTGTTGTCCACTCCAGTTTTCAGATTACTGCTGCACTGTAGCAGTGCTGCCTCAAGAGAGTCACCTGTGACTAACTCCAGCTGCCACCATGAGTTAGGTCTTAGTCTATCACTTACTGGCGTGCCACCAGCTCCAAACTCTCTTTGAAGGGACAAACGTCAACTTGTTTAAGCAGCATTTGGTTGAATTACTGGTTACTTTGGGCACAATCTGGGTTAGGAGAACTGGCCATTTATGGACTTAGAAAATAATACCCTTTCCCCAATTTCCTTTTTTATTAATAAACCCTGTTGTTGCCCCCTGAGTCTGTGTTGTGTATTGCAATCGTGAGTACATGGGTGAGAACTCACAAAATGTGACATCTTCCAGCTTTGTACAGTTTTAATACCTTTCTATACATCACATTTATGAAACAACAGTTATTTCAGCATTACTGCTTCTTTCTAAATATATGTTTTATGTAATTTATTTCTTGTGAATTATTTCAAGCTCAGTTTTGTGAATTAACTCTAAAACTTAGTCTTATTAAATTGCTTTTGCTTGATTTATATAGTGTCTTCAACTTAATCACTCTGATTCATAAAACTTGGCTCAAAATTGGTTGTGTGGTTTGTAAAATTTGAACACATCTTTAAATTATAAACATTTTCCCTGACAAAGAATGTTCTATAGCTTCTGAGAATAATCCTACCAGAAAAGATCCACAAACATTTTAAATATTGACAGTATATTTAGGAAAAAAGAATATTCTTCAATAGTTACTATTCACTAGTTGATCTATTACATATTTAAGGAACAATCTTATAGTAACTTTCACAATCACTACCTAGAAAAGGCAAATGTTCTCATCCTTAATTTACATTTAATATTGGTTTTTAAAAGGGTCTTCTATCTTTGTAAATTTCTTGAAATAAACAAATATGACCTTTAAATTTTTTCTGACATTTTGCCCGTATGGTTGATGGCTATATCACTCTGAATGTGCCCATTTTCAACTGATCTCAGAGGCTAAGCAGAGTCTGGCCTAGTTAATACTTGGATGAGAGACAACTCGCTCCTATGGAAACAAGAATTTTCTTTAAAATACAGTAAATTTCATTCATTTTCAATGTAAGGTGTTAATTTCCTATTTGTTTACATTCTAATTTGTTTATTAATCTTCATATGGATTCCCAGGAAATTAATCATCCCATAACTTGATTTTTGATTTTGTGTTTTCAATCCATAAATATTATGACATTTATAAATATCAATAATTTGTGAAGTATCGTGGTAACATGATCTTTTTTTCTTATTATGGCTTGCATTTTAGTATAGAAAATATATTTAAAAAAGAAATCCTCGGGGCCTCCCTGGTGGCGCAGCGGTTGAGCGCTGCGCTGTGGAGCTGTCGGCAGTGGCGAAGCATGTTCGATGCCCAGCTGGGGAGAATCCCACATGGTGCGGCAGACCTCTCCTGCCTCGCCCGCTGCTCCCCTCGGCAGTGTATTTCTGATCTGCCTGTTCTGCTCCCTACTCTGTCTCTGGTGAGCCCTCTTGCCACCCCACACCTCTGGCCTGTACCCCAGCTTGTATGTATAAATAAATAAATCTTTAAAAAAAATAATAAATAAATAAATAAATAAATAAAAATAAAAAAGAATTCCTCATATCGATGTGTACTTTGAAGGAAATGAATAGGGTTGAGAATGTGATACTATCCTATAAATCCAAATGATCACGAAGACAATGTAAATGATTCTTTGAGAAGAAGGAGGAGCCAATCAAATATTCCAGGCAATGAGGGAATATTGGCATTCTGGGAACTGAGGAAGGCCAGTACGGATTGATCTGAGAGCTGGTGGGTGGGAAGTAAAATGGGGTGATTCTGAAATAAGTGGAATATAGACCTGCAGGAAATAAGACTAGAGATGATTCTGTTTTCTTTCTTATAAAATTTTAACTATTTTGGTGGCTTTTGATAAAATTGCTCAGAAAGGTGGAGCAACACAGTACAGAGGCAAAATTTTTGTTATCTATGTTTCAGTTTTCATATAAACGCACACAAGTATGCACATATATCTATACATAATGTACATTTGTATATATGTGTACGTGATAAAATATATCTTTTTGTGAAAGATTATATGTGCATGTAAAACTTTACATAGACACCACTGCTGCCATCTCCGGCTGGGCCCCCAGGCTTGCTTGGGGCAGCAGACTCCCGGGCGCCCTTGGAAAAGGGACCATCATATGTTGCACACGCCAACTGATAGAGGGTGAGAGCCAGGCCAGGAGATTAGCCGCAGGGAGCAAGTTAAGCACCCAGGCCTCTGGCCCGGGGCTTTAGAGACTGAGGGGAGTGCGAACTGATCGACCACTTCCACACCACTGCCGCCATCTCCTTCTAAGCCCCCAGGCTTGCTCAGGGAAGAAGACTCCCTGGTGCCCTAGGAGAAGGGATAATTGTACTGCACACACTGCAACTGAAAGAGGGTGAGTGCCAGGCCAGGAGATTAGCCGCAGGGAGCAAGTTAAGTGCCCAGGTCTCTGGCCCAGGGCTTTAAGGACCAAGGGGAGTCTGAATTGATCCACCACCTGCACACCACTGCTGCCATCTCTGGCTGGGCCCCCAGGCTTGCTCGGGGAAGCAGACTCCCAGGCGCCCTGGGAGAAGGGACCATTGTATGTCTGCCACTCCGACTGAGAGAGCGTGAGTGCCACGCTGGGAGGACAGCCTGCACAGTGCAAGTAAAGCCCCCAGGTCTCTGGACCAGGGTTTTCAGACCTGACTGTAGCCTGCACCAGGGCCACCCGCCTAAACCACTGCCTCCATCACCACCGCCATTACTGGCTCTGGGATGTGGTACATATACACAATGGAATACTATTCAGCAATTAATAAACACATGCAATTCGCAGCAACATGGATGGAGCTAGAAGGAAATAAGCCAGAAGGAAAAAGAAAAATATTGAATGTTTTCACTTATGGCAGGAATATAGGGGAACCAAATAAGATAGACACATTCAGCAAGGGAGGGGTAGGATAAGGGCTCAAAATGGGGGAGAAAAGAGCACAAGGGACTATGGTGACGGTTCACGGGTGAATTGGTGGTGGGAAACATACGGGGGATACACAATAATGTAAAAGATATCATGATAACAATAAAATATTAAAAAATAAATTAAAACATTACATAAGTATATACATATATCTTAATGACTCAACAGAATCTAAAAATTTTCATTTACAAAGAATTCAACAGTAACTTTACAACATTCTAGTATATATCAGAAACACGATAAAAATGTAAAATTTAATTTGCACATAATTTAATAATTTTTGATATACATTTTACAGGGAGATTCTAATAATTCCATACGCTTCAATTTTTAATTCAATATATAATACTCCTATTCATATCTTGCATGGTATGGATTTTTGAAAGAAACAAGAAAAAATAATTAGCTTATTCCCCTATACAAATATATATGGGCTTCTCATAGATGAGTAAAATTTAATGTCTCTCTAAAATGTGCTTTAATATCAACTTGTTTCTCAAATTTCAGAAAAATCAATGGAAAGTAAAGGAATTTATTCATTTTTAAAAATATTAAAGAATAAAGGAATGCAGTAAATGCTTTAATATGTATTCCTTCTACATATATTACCTCAATTAAAAAGAAAATCAAATATAAATATTTAAATATGCCACCCAATGGTATTAACTATAGTTATTATGTTGTACGTTATATTCCTGGTACTTATTACTAGAAATTTTTACCTTTTGATTAATCTCTCTGATGAGATTAATTGCTATACTTGAGTCTCAAGAGTATATCTATTTTAGGCTTAAGTCCACTAAGAAGAATTTTGATATCCATATCCAGTTTCAATTCAACATAAAATGAACTGATTCCATAGAAAAAAAGGATAATCATTGACCATACAATCTTTACTTCTTTCTTATTAATGTTTGTCCAAAGCCTTTGCTCTTGCAAAGACTTAGTGGCAAGCACTCATGCCATGATACATTGTTATAAGTTTTTTTTGAAGAATCTCAAATATTTATTCACTAATTGTTATAACAAACGCATAAGTACCTCTATTATAAGCATCATTTTTTACTCATTGTAAATTTACAATATGTGATCCCAGAACTTGTCCAGAAACAGATTAAATTTAGAGTCTCTGGCATTTTCTAAGATTTCTTCAGAATTCTTTAATAGTAAACGAAATTAAGATCTATTTATTATCTAGCTTTTGTCAGTAATATGCGTCCATCCATGTAGGTAAGAAAGCATATGTGTATGTATGTAGGCATGCATGCATCATGTAGAGATGGGTGAGCAATGAGAAAAATAGTTGCAACTTTATTAAGTAAGTTTAACTTTTTAATATCTCAAATGCATCAAATTATATATTTCCTTTGTACACTCTAAATGCAAAAAAAAAAAAACAAAAAAAAAAAAACAAAAACGGAAGATGAGATATAATGAAATTTTCCCAGTACTTCCTAGCTACTCTATGCATTATTATTTGTCTGGATAAGGCACCAGACTTCAGATACTGGGCTCAGTGGACTCTCCCCAGACACATTATAAGACCTTGATGACAGCAATCTCAAGCTACTCTATTTTTTTTTAATATTAGAAGTGGTGAGGAGAAGATTGAGGTTGTGGTCCCTAATGCATCATGTTAGAACTATGGATATCCTCTAGCTGCTGATTCATTTTCTGGTCTTTCTTACAAAAGAAAATCTCTCTCTCCCAGTTATATTTTGCAACTCAAAAATCACAAATTGTATGAAAATTTTTACACATTTTGTTAATATAAACTTTGCCATGGCAAGATTATATAATGCACTATTTGTGTTTATAGTAAGGTAATTGACATGTGTGTGGTGGGGGTGGAGACACCAGTCAGGAGCAAATATCATATAATTTATTAGATTTATTTGAATCGGAAAATTAATCCCATAACAGGGATGCAAAATACAAAATAAAACAAAAATCTCTGTCCACAAGATACTTATCATCTAAAGGGCATACTGATTTTAGTCATATATGACTAATACAAAACGTAGAATAATGATTTCCTTGTGAGGTAACTTTGTAAGCTCAAATGCACCGCTTCAGTGATTTCTGAAAATGCTGTGTTAGTTATAAAAAAATAAATGTAAATTAAACTATTGAGCATTTTGTGTTGGATATCACATGGAAAAACACCTGCTGCTAAAATTAATACTACAAATAAGGTTGCAGGTCTAGCTACAAGAAATACAATTAAGAAGTGAGGTTACAGGGGCCTCCCCGGTGGCGCAGCGGTTAAGCGCTGCGCTGTGGAGCTGTCGGCAGCGGCAACGCGAGTTCGACGCCCGGCCAGGGAGAATCCCACATGGCGCGGCAGACCTCTCCTGCCTCGCCCGCTGCTCCCCTCAGCAGTGTGTTTCTGATCTGCCTGTTCTGCTCCCCACTCTGTCTCTGGTGAATCCTCTCGCTGC
>PVIJ01010446.1:0-59013 GCA_004024925.1 Scalopus aquaticus
TACAAGCTGGGGTACAGGCCAGAGGCGTGGGGTGGCGAGAGGGCTCACCAGAGACAGATTGGGGAGCAGAACATGCAGATCAGAAGTACACTGCTGAGGGGAGCAGCGGGCGAAGCAGGAGAGGTCTGCCGCACCATGTGGGATTCTCCCCAGCCAGGTGGTGAACTCGCATCGTGCGCTGCCGACAGCTCCACAGCACAGCGCAACCACTGCGCCACCAGGGAGCCCCCCCCCCATTCTTTCACTTTAAATGGCGTTTTGATTCGATTTTGAGAAGATGTTGATTTTAATTTTTGAAAGTCTATTTACAATAGGTATGTTAATCAAGCTATATATGTTTCCTGGGCCTCTCTGGTGGCGCAGCGGTTAAGCTCTGCGCTGTGGAGCTGTCAACAGTGGTGATGCTAGTTCGATGCCCAGCAAGGGAGAATCCCACATGGTGCGGCAGACCTCTCCTGCCTTGCCCACTGCTCCCCTCAGCAGTGTATTTCTGATCTGCCTGTTCTGCTCCCCACTCTGTCTCTGGTGAAGCCTCCCGCCACCCCACACCTCTGACCTGTACCCCAGCTTGTGAGTATAAATAAATAAATCTTAAAAAAAAAAGCTATATATGTGTCCTGAAACTTTTTCCTTACCCCAAATTCCCAGAGGAGATGACTTCTGTACTAAAACTTTTCCACAGCAATTTACCTGCCCCTTTTAAATATTTTGAGATATAATTTGAAACATCTCTCAATTGGCATCCCTCCATAATACATAGCTCTTTATCTTATTTCATATAGCCATTTCAAAATTCAGTTGCACATACCACATGTACTTATAATTGTCATGTACTGAATAGACCACAAGTAAAGGACCCACAGATAAAGACTACAAGGACCCACAGAAAAATATCTTAATTGATGGCATTCAAAGACTGGAGCAAATAGAGACATACAGCACAGCCTGTTGGTATCACATTGTCACTTAACATGAATATCTCATGACAGACACAGTGAAAGCACTGTTTGAGAGTTGAAATATCTCAAGACTTTCAGGAACAAGGGGCTAGAGCAAGTGGAATGTGAGTCAAGGAAGACTTCCCTGACAAGAAAACATTCCCTGAAACATGATGTGTGCTTATGCATTTATAGAGTTTACAAAAGAGTAGAGGTAGGCATTCTAGTTAGAAAACAGTTACGGCAGACTTGGAAGACTTGGAATAGAAGTCTTAATTTGCTTTTTGGGAGAACTGGGTACATAGGGATAATGACAATAATTGTGAAGTGCGTACACTTGGTTAGGTGCCAATTTGTGTACACTTGCTTAGGTGCCAATTTATGAAGTGTTGTGTATATGCTTAAATGGTGTGCTGAACACAGCAGAGAGTCATTGAAGAATTTTAAGCAGGATCGATGTGATCAGATGTCTGGTGTAGAAAAATTGTTCTGGTGACATTGCTCCTTTGACAGTTCCTTTATAGGTCTACACCATAAAATCTCTTATTAACATTTGGTATGGGGCCAAAATCAAAAGGGCGATGTAGGTTAATTGAAAGAGCAGAGACTTTTGAAGTCAGAAAAATTGTATCTACTTTATGTTCTCTCATTTTTGAGGCAAACAATTTTCAACAATGCACTTTCTTTTTTTCATTACATATTTATGGGTATGTACACCCAGAACTTGAAATTGTCCCTCATGCATAGGTGATACTTAATAAATGTTTGTGAAATAAATGAATGAACTTCTGGAGCTCCATGTCCTTTTTACTAAATTGAGGAGGACTGAATATTGTCCTAAGGACTCTTGCCATTGCCATGGTATGAAGAAGTCCGTGTTCATTCTAAGTTAAGTGTAGCCCTAGCCACCCATGTGCTTTTCTTTCCTCACCATTGTGCTGGAGTTTTTCTTTTTTGATGCCTCAAACAAATCTTTTTTACCATCTTCTTTGGAATATTTAATGTAATCTTTACAATGGACTTGGGCTTTTCCAAAAACCAAGGAGAATCATTCAATTGGGTGTTTTTAGTTTCTTCCTGGTGAAAGTTCCTGAAAAAAAAAAAAAGGAATAAAAGGTATGCTGTTACCATAAAATAGCATAGAGAGCTATAAAAGATAAAATCTTGCAAATTAACCTCTCACAAATTTTTTTCCATGTTATTTGGAAGAACTTGATGTTGTAGGTGACACTCTTTTGTGTTCAGTTCACCATTGGATGTTCTCTTTTCTGTACTATAGCTAATACAAATTCTAAGCCCATGGAAAAGTGACAAATTTCCTGAGATTTTTATCTTATAAAATGTTACAACAGCAGCACTTTAGGACATAATAAGCTTGCGAATTAGTCAACAAACAATTATCCCTCCTGTGCTCATTACTTTCAGAAGACTGATGCCCTCGATCATCTGAATAACCTTTCTTCCATTGATACCCATCTCTCAGTTCATTCTATCTTTTCTATTTCAATAATCTCATATTCTCTACTTCTTTGTTTTGTTTAATGTTTTTTATCTTTTTTATCCCCCTTTTTCTACCTGGTTAGTTTTAACATCTGAGGATCTAATTAAATACAACATTTTTGGCAAAATTTTCTCTGAATAACACTATTTTGAAATGCAATACATCATTCTTTGTATACCAACATTATCTATTTTCGTCCTCTGGCTAGACTTTAAAAGTATCCCTCATTTCAAAATGGTGAGTGAACTTTTGTTCTTAACTATGTGTTAGGTTATTTGAGGGCAAGTGCCATGTTGGAGTCTCTCTATCCTAGAGCCTAGCATAGGATCAAGAGCAAGGAAACATGCAAACAGCATGTTTAACATGTATTGTAGCTAAATTCATTTAAATTAAATTAAAGTCATATATAATAGAAATAAGGACAAATCATACAGAAGTCTTTGTAAATGACTAGTTAATAAAAGGGTTGCATACTCGAATATATCGAACAGAAGAATTTAGAAAACTCATCTGGAAGCAAAAGTAAAGTTGAATATAACATTAATATTTAAATATTATTTATCTGCAAAGAGAAACTACTGATAGATCATATCAGAAGTATCTTCATATTTCGGAAATACTAATTCAATTGACTTGTGGAAGTTTAAAAATCTTCCCATGAAGAATATTTCCAAGTGGAAATTATTTCCTCTCTTCTAAAGGTTTCTTATGGACATTCAGAATATTGTGATCTAGTTGTGATGAATTACAAGAAACATTTTTGGATCTTTGACACAACACTTCCTTAGCACCATTATTCTCAGCAACAAAAGATAAATCTACTATGGCTGATAAAATTAGTTTTGCCCTAAACTCTTACAATACTTATAGCTCATTTTCTTCCATTATTTTTTATCTGAACATTTTCTCTTGTGGATTTTGTAAATTAAAGAATTTCATTACAAAATTTATTATTATTAATAAATTGTTTTATTTTTAAATAGTCACAGTAAATTGATCACATACAACTCTAGTGAATGTCTGTAATTCCCTGGCAACCATAATCAGCTCTACACATAATTCTCATAGAGAGAGATAGAACCAGCATTTTCACCAAAGACCAATAAGTAATTGACACACAAGCATTCATTACAGTAAAGGTGATCAGTGCTGTAGTTAGCCTGCATTAAAATCTTATTCACTATTGCAATCAGATTTTTTTATACCTAGTATTAAAAAATGAGAAAAGTACAAACAGAAAAGCAGCTTGATTATAGATTTAGAAAAAAATAAGTGTTAAATGTCAGTGTAAACTCTTACAGGAATGTTTTGAATTTTATTGGTATTTTAGTCCAGGTGTCAGCAGATATTTTCTGTAAAAGACCAGATATTCTAGACTTTGCAGACCATGTAGTCTCTGGTGTGAATATTTGACATAAGTAAACAAATGAGTTTTCTTTTTATCAAAAGAAAAATTAGAAAACAAGTTGGAATGTCCCCACCGCCTGTAGTTTGTCCACTCTGACTTACAGTAATTTATATCATTCAACTTAATTTTTTCAATAATAATATAAAGTAAATGTAATCATACTACAGATGGGTAAATAAGTGTCCTGAGAAGTTAAATAGCCCAAGGTCCAACAGAATCAGAACATACACCCAGTCTATCACATTTAAAATCTGACTCCTAACCACTATACTTGCCTAATGATAATAAACAGCATAGAGTGTTGCTTAAGGAACAGTAAGTGCTGAACCTTTTGTGTCTATTACTTCATTTAACTTATAAACCCCCTATGAGACAGGTATAATTAACATTGTCTGCTTTACAAATGAGAAGCCAATACCTAGGAAATCTGATTCTACCTTTGATCAAATTAACTTATTCTGTTTAATTCAGTGACTGAAATCATGAAATCATTCTTTAAATGTGACCTCAATGTCCTTACAGATATAGATAGGACCAGGCTTGTTCAAAGAGCTCCTGAATTTTGGTGGATGCTTCGAGATTTGCAATGCTTATTTCTTAATCTGTAGCTTCACTTTGATTGTAACTTGGTTTCCATTCATTCTGCTTTATGAGGAGTAATTTCATGAAGAAGCAAAAAAGATGATTGTGGTGTGCAGTTAATTAGAATTTCTAATTAAAATCATCCTAAAAAAAACAGCCAATGCCAATAGAAGAGTAATTACTAATCTGTAAATTAAGGAAACTGTATACTATGACTTTTTTTCCTATTGGATTGAAAAACATCCAGTTTAAATTAACATACCATGAATAAAGGTACTTACCTTGAATAAAGTCAGAATGCATATAGCAATAAGGTTGAATTTAATTTGGCCAAATGTAATTCACTTAAATCTTACCAATTCTATAATTAACAATTCATCTTGCTTTACTTTCCCCCTCTTTAATTCCTTCTTTCAAATTTTGGGCCATATATTTGATTCTCTTAAATCAAGGCTCAGTGAACTTGCCAGGCTTTTACATTTGCATTCCTGTGTGTGTGTGTGTGTGTGTGTGTGTGTGTGTGTACACACATATATATATGAGCTCACTATGTGTGTATGTGTATATGTCTATGGCAGGCAAAGACAAATGTATGTTTGTATTAATGTACACTTTTCAGTGTCTGTGTCTTTGTGTGCGCTGTGAAATATGGATACAATTTTTAGCATGATGCCTGGCAACTAAGCATTAAATTCTTACTTACTTTCCCCCTGTATTTTAGCAACAGTAATTTCCCCCCATTATCTTATATCATCTATCTTAGATAAACTTTCAAGCTGAACATAGATCTGAGGCATACAGCAGGGGAGGGAGGGGGGCAGGGGTCAAAACAGGGGACTGTGGTGATGAATTGCAGGTGCTATGGTGGTGGGAGAACTATGGGGACTATAGCTGAGGGGAGACATCAAATACTGTCCAAAAATTAACAATGATGTAAGAAAATAAATGAATTTATTTTTTTAAAAAGAAAGACTTGGTATCTTGCCTTAGGAGAGAAAATGTTTTCTTTCAGGAGCATTTTCTTCCCTGAACCCTAGCTCTCAACTTTAAGGAGGTCTCATTTGTAGGGTTCTTTTGACCATTGCACTGGTAGCTGAGGATGACCAGTCTTCTAATTGTAATACTATTTGAATAACTTAAACATCTTTCCGAATTCCTGAGTCTATGCATTCTGTATCTGTGGATATGGTTATAAAAAGAAATCATCATTCACGAAAAAGAAATTTTGTCTGTCTTTACTTCATATTACTAGTCAAACTTTTGGGTCAAGTTGTATCTGAAAGTGAGATGAAGATCAAGGATACAATATAAGGATCACCTTTAATATTAGGCATGCTAAATATATAAACCTACTTTCCAAAATTAGCAGATTTTATTTTTAGCATAGTTTTTGCTTTATAGAAAAAACAAGCAGCAACTACAGAGTTCCCATATAATCTACTCCCAACACACAAAAGGTGTTTCTGTTCTTAATATTTGTTGCAATTGATTAACTAATGTTGATACATAATTAAACTCCATAGTTTATGTTATAATTCACTCTTTGCATTATATAGTTCTGTGAGTTTTCACAAATGTATGCCATGTGTCCACCATGAGAGTTTCATAGAGATTGCTTCTCAGAGTAGTTTTACTGCCCTAAAAAATCTCCTATGCTTTACCTAGTCTTTCCTCCCCCAGTCTCTCCAAGCCCTGGCAATCACTAATCCTTTTTTTGTTCTCTGCATATTTTTTTCCTTTCTTGGAAAGTCATAGAATTAGATTCATACATGTGCATTTTTAGGCTTGTTTCCTTAATGATAGGTGTTAAAAATTCTTCCATGGCTTTTTATGGTGTGACACCACATTTATTTTTATCACTGAAAAATATTCAAATGCATGGGTGTAACACAGTTTATTTGTAATTCACCTATTGACAGACATCTTGATTATTTCCAAGTTTGAACTGTTATGAATTAAACTATAACAAAAATTCATGTGCAAGATTTTTTATGGACGTAAGTTTTTAACTCATTTGAGCTAATACGTAGGAGCATGATTGCTAGATTATATAGTATGTTTAGTTCTTTAAGAAGACTATATCCTTGTACATAGTTGATGTTGTGTTTCCTGGTAGATGTTTAGTGGTACTTTGTTATTGCTTTAATTTGTAATTCCCTAATAACATGATGTTAAACATTTTTTCATTATGCTTTCACATGCCATCTGAATCATTGGTGATTTCTGTTTTGGATTTCTACCCATTTATTAAGGGGTTGTTCATTTTCTTCTTGGTAAATTTTAAGAATTATTTATATATTTTGGATTCAAGTTCTTTTTCAGATAGATGTTATAAAAAATATTTTTCCCGGACTGTCTTTTGACTTTTTCTCCACAGCATATTAAACAGAGTAGAAGTATTATATTTTAATTGAATTAAGTTAAGTTGGTAAGTTCCACTAAGATTGTTTTGTTTCCATGGGTCATGCTTTTTGGTGCTTATATCAAAACTCAGTGGCAAACCCAAGGTCACTAAGATTTACTCCTGTATTATCTTCTATTTAATTTATAGTTTTATGCTTTAAATTAGGTCAGTTATCTGTTTTGACCTAATTTTTGTGAAAGGTATAAGGTCAGTAACTAGATTCCTTTTTTTTTTTCCTTCATGTGGGTACTATGTGGCATTCCAGGATATAAATTCACTTTGGTTGTTGCTACTTAATCGATAAAGTTTCAACACAACAGTTTCAGAATGGAAAACTCAGCAATGCCTGTTTAAAGATCATTTTGCCATTCCCTCATTCCTATTATTTCAGCAATTAGACCTTAGTATGGTGGATTTGTCTGAACATAAAATATATTGGCAAATTTTTTTCTTTCCCAGTCTTAGTTCCTGGGGTTGCTATGAACAGGATACACTTAAGTATGTGAAGTCACAAATGGAAAAGCATCATAATTCAATTTCTGTATCAGAAGAAAAATGGGGGAATCAAGTAGGAGATAGATACATAGCTCACATTATAGCAGGTGCAGAAGGTGACAGAGTATACCATGTTGAGCTATAGGTTTTCACAAAGGTATGGGAGACAGGGAAATACAAGGATGTGGCCAAAGTCTCTTTTGTATGACTGCTCACCATTATTCTCGACTATCAAAAGGTACAGTTCCTTTCCTGCACTGTTCTTTACATCTCCCCAGTAGAATATTCTGAAGAAAATAGTTGGCTGGGTTTCTAACAATTTCATCAGAGATAATGCTGGTTTTAAAGATAATTGCAATGTATATCTGCATCTGCATTAGGAAGGGATGTAGAAATGAAAAAACCCTACATATATAGATTTAGATCTAGACAAGCATGTGTGTTTCATAAGCTTATATACTCACTCATATATACATACGCATATGTACGTGTGTGTGTATGTGTCTGTAGAGAGAGAGAGCTGCTACATCTTTCCTTAATGATGTTTATGAAAAAACAGCTTACATTTATATAACATCAAGCTTAGAGTGCCTTTACATTTACATTTAATTATTTAATATGGTAGGGGAAAGAAACTTCCTCTTTGAAATTAATTTTAAATCTGAAGTTTATTTTCAGGGTGGGATTTCAAATATTTGAGCATAATTTTTTAGTTGGCAAGTCATTTTCTCCCCTAGGACAGATAAGAGGCCGTTAACTCTAGCCCAACAGACAGGGTATTTAGCAAATAAGATGACAGATGAAGAATGAAATATGAACTACATATCAAATTCTGAACTTACATAGCTTAGGGAAAGAAATATTTCAATGTGTTTGATGCAAATGTGTACTTAAAAAGCACATGTTCTATAAATACTGAGAAGAGGGGCAGAAGAATTAGTAGCCAAAATAGGTTGAGGGGGAAAAAAGCACACCATTGATCTTCAAAGGTCAGTTCCTCGTGTGTGTGTGTGTGTGTGTGTGTGTGTGTGTGTGTGTGTATGCTTTTTAGTTTTACGAAAATATCAATAGTAAAGTGATAAGAGAAAATTCTCTTTTAGGACATGCACTATTTAAAAATATTAAGAATGCTGATTCACTAACCATCTAAAAATCCCAAATCAGTTTTCCCTAACAGTGCCATCAATAATTCACTCCATAAGGCACACCATTATTTTACCACCAAAAAATAAAAATGACTAGATCTTTGAAAATAGAGGAAACAAGCCAATATTTTATGTCTTGTTCTTGTTAAGTCTATGTTTGCATGTGACAGAATTCGCTTAGAACTTAAGATTTGGTCTCATGATTCTCATAACTTCTTGTAAATATATCTTCCCATTTGGGTTCAGATAATATATTTGTTATGCTTTAAAAGTATATATGTATAATAAGAAGTGAAAAAAGTTATTTTATACAATTTTGCTTCTAATGTGGGACTCCTGAGTGGGATTATTTTGCGTTCATGGTGATGCTATTCATACATTGCACAGACCCCATTGCACAGGCTCAGAAGAGCCTCATACTAGGTTTAATTTGATGTCATTGTTTTGCCCTTCTTTATAATTTTTAACAAGAGTCCCATGCTTTCATTTTATACTGACACTCACAAAGCATATAGCTGATCTTGTATGTTTGACTATAAACTTCAGTGGCATATAGGTGGACATTTCAGTCTCATCCTGAGTCTTACTGCCTTGCAAATATGGATACGCGACTTGATGTTAGAGAGCTTATTCTGCCTTTATTTGTAAAATGGGATATAGTATGGTTTACCCTGCAGGAGTATACAGATGATTGAATGAAGTAAACCATGTAAAGAATTCAGCATGCATAAGACAAATACAGTTTTTATCTCAGCAGCCAACTCTATACAGTTGCCTGAAGGGCTGTATGTGGGATGCTAGTATCCCATCTAATCTCAGTAGGAAACACACCAAGGTTGAAGCATAGTCATGAAGGGATATTAGCCTGTGGCCCTGCTCCCTCACAATGACTAATTCCTGAAAAACACACTGTAAATCTAAGACTTGCCCCCCCCTTTATCTTATGCTTTCTGTTACCCACACTAATCTGGGTAACTTTTTCATAACCTATAGCCAGGAGATCTGAGCCTAAATTCCTTTCTAGCCAATAGGTATTTTTCATGTCCAGGGTGTAGAAGAAGGAGAATCTTGGTTGGTTGATGCTCCAGTGACTTTTCCATGAATATCCAGAATATGACCTGAGAAGGCATCTGCACTGATTTACAGTGATAATCACAGGGTTGGGCAGCATGGTAGATTGGTTACAAGAGTCTGGAATCAGAATGTGTGGGTTCAAATGCTGGTTCTGCCACTTACCACTTACTATGAAACTTTTTAATAAGTAAATAAGAAAAAAACAGCTTACACAGGATTTGGCATTATACGCATTTATTACATATGTTGATTAAGATTTAAATTATGTAATTTCTATTCATTACATTAATTTCATCTGTTTTAGTCCTACTTGGAAATATAGAAAAGTTCTAATAGTATGCCATTATATCTATACAAAACATATTATTTCACTTTTGTCATCATTAAAATCTCTGGCATTTAGACTTTATTTACATTGTTAATAGTTATTGATTTTGAATGTAATAAAACAGAAAAGAGATTTTAAATGGGGATTAGAAATGAACAATTGTGATTTACATCATTTATATATATTTTTAAGATTTATTTTTATTTATTTATGCATACAAGAGCTGGGGTGTAGGCCAGAGGTGTAGGAGGTGAAAGGATTCACCAGAGACAGAGGAGGGAACAGAATAGGCGGATCTACAGAAATACACTGCTGAGGGGAGCAGCGGGGAGGCAGGAGAGGTCTGCTGTGCCATGTGGGTTAGCTCCCTGGCCGGAGATCAAACTCGTGCTGCAGTGGCTGCGGATAGTTTCATTTTGCTGAGACTTAACCCCTTGTACCACCAGGGAGGCCCACATTTATGTTTTTATGTTACTGTTATTTAGGTAATACTGAAATCTGTACATTATGCTAGTCGTTCTCAAAGTATGATACAGGGACCCCTCAGGTCTCTAAGAGCACTTCAGAGAGTTCGTAAGGTCAAAACTATTTCCATAGTAATATTAAGATCAGTTCATCTTCATCATTCTCACTGCCTCACAAGTGAACATTGGAATCATGATGAGTCTTGTAAAAGTTGAACACAGAATCAGTTCTGAGACTCCAACTCTCTTCTATAAAAACAGACATTAAGGATATTTATTAAATTGTAAAATAATTACCTTCTCTCTAATTTTGCTTTGTTTTTGGAAAACATATTTTTTAAAGTATTTACTATTTATGTTAACATATGATGGGTTGATAGTATTATTTTTAATTATTAATATGTTAAATTTTAAAGTTTGATCTTTTTTAAGATGTGAATAGTTAATAAGATATGACTTTGTAAAACAAAACCTCTTTGGGTTCCTCAATAAATTTTAAGAGTATAAAGTGTCCTGGGACCACAAAAAATGGGAACTGACTACAATAGATTATTACTGGACTTTAATAAATCCATATGGGACAGGCATTTTCATGGAGAAGCACAAGTTTGGAAAAGTAAAGGTGCATAGCTAAAAGAGCATTTAGCATTTTCTTACATTTCTAGAACCATTGATGCAACAGTTGGGTAGACTAGAAAGAGTGAAAACATTTATTTGAGTGACATCATCTATCCAAAATTTCAGATTCTTGAAAGCTGCCAACATATTTAAAAGAATACTTTGGTGTAGAAAAACTAGTAATGTGGAAGTTTAAATAGTCCGTGTGATGCTACTGGGAGGTTTAAAAAATATTTACATTTTGAAGTAATTGATGTTTTCTATTATTTTACAAAGTCAAATCCTCTTTTTCATAATTTATATATATGCTTTTACATGGATTTAATAACTCAGTATACAATTTTGATGAAGCGTTACTTTTCTTTTGAAATGAGAGGCTGTACATTGGATTTTGGGAGACAGGTACAAGTAAAGACAGACCTTTCCATGCCCTCAGTCCTCTTTAGTGCTGAGTAAGTATCAGTTTGTAGGCCTTTTCAGACTTTCTGACATTATTAAAGAACCATTCCCCCAGAGGCAGCCTGACCTCCCAAACTCATTACTTTAGTCAGGCTCCCTCATATTTAGTTATTTTTGTCACTAATATTGGCTCAGCATTGACTGGATGTTTAGTTCTGCTTTTATGACTTGTATTGTTGCTGGTCTTCACAAGGTAATGAAGGACCATGTCTACTCTGCCTTACCCCAGTGCATTTTTTAGCACCCAGAATGCCTTTCACTCTGCCTCAACCCTGTTCCCCAGATACTAGTTGGAAAACTAATACTATTCATGTCAATCCTGTCCCAGAAACTATATATGAATTTCCAAAACTTAGATAAGAAATGGTAAAGAAAGCCCAGCTCATTGGGGCATCTATTAATTATGAGGTCAGATAGAACCTCTTTGTTTGGATGCTCACATAGGCACCTGGGAAAAATAGAACAACAACACAAACCCTGAAGAAATGGCACTAATTGATTGAAGGTATGTCACCCAATTAGGAATCAAGGCATTGCCAGCTGTGTTAGCAACCAGATGTTCATTTAGGTACATGGAGTTGCTACTGGGGAGGAAATGTTTTACTACTGATTCTCATAATGAACCTATTGAAACATCAGGTGGGGAACATTCCAGGTGTGAGATCACATTGCTAAAGGAGTGGTAATTAGGGGTAATTCTACTTGATTTAGATATTTATATAGCTTGTTAAGAGAACCTACTAAAGACACCCCTTGGAGTCCGGAAAAAAAAAATGTGTTAAGTATATGGACAAAGGACTTTGATCTTCTCTCCTTTTAAATGGAAAGTAAATGCAGAGTGCCACAAGCCTGGAAACACAATCAGCCAGGTAACTGAGGGAACATTATCTTCAGCATTGACACTACCACAGGATTCACTTTTTCATAAAAGTTTGCAATTTCCCATTGACTAGTGTAATTGGCAATTTCAGTGAGCTAACTTAAAAATCTGTTTTTCTCTTTAACTAAAACATAATATAAAATCAGTTTCAAATTTCTGTTAACTGTTGAAATGGGTTATTTCCAGAAATGTTTAGTGTATAATAGTTTGTATCCAGATGTAGTTACCAAACAACCAGTTGAAAAATGGCTGTTTCCTTGCATATAATTTCATACTACCACCCATGTTAAGTGTTAGTGACTTTTTGAGTTGTTTTTCAACACTTCAGTGAAAACTAAAGAATATTACTGTATCTCTCATACAAATTAACCCAACTATTAATGTACACACCAGTCTGTTAAGGAAACCTGACCTTTAATGGCAGGAACAGCAATTAAATTAAGATTTTTATCTAATTTTTATTACTGATAAAACTTGAGTGATCATCAACAACCTTGTAAATATGAATTATGACTTTTGGACAAGCATGTGCGTACAGAGTCTATATTTCTACATCTCAGCACACCACCACTTGGGTGTAATTTATTATCAGACATCCTGGAGTTTAGGAAAGCTTCCTCATTAGAGGAAGCTAAGAATGCCCCCACATGGAGATGAGGGATGAATCCCATAGCTTGATGGATACTGAGGGAGAACATCAGTATCCAGAACATCAGTACTGGCTACTCAAAATGTGGTCCATGGGCCTACAGCATTGACATCCACTGGGAACTTGTTAGAAGAATGTAATCTCACACCCCCAGAATTACTGAATTAGTTTAACATTATATCCAGGTGGTTTATATACACATCACAAGAATCTGTCAGCAAGGAGTCATGGTGCATATGTTTGGAATAGGGTAGACTACCAGCTAGCTGTTTGATATATGAGACCACCGGGATTATGGTGATGTTGATACTCAGCGTCACATAGGAGCAAGGTTGGTGTCTTACATGGAACTTGTAGTTGGGACCCAGAATTCTTAATGAATTGGCAAGGGTTTGGGAGAGTAGTTTATCAAGGAGGGGGTGGGGGAAGGTTCTACCTCTGTTGGGCCCACACAATGGGCAAGAATCCTCTCAGGCTTTGATCCATGATAATAAGATTCAGAGCAAGGACACAATCCAAGTATGTGTTTCACAAATAACCAAGACATCAATATGAAAGTGGCTTCCAGATCATAGCTATATGACACAGTTAGGATCTGATATATACTTGCTCATACTTGAGACATATGAGCTTTCAGTTTGGGGGGGTCACTTTCTAGATCTACTTCATTAGTAAAATTAAGCTTCTTGTATTTTGCATTGATGAGGGGTATATACTGTATCCTAAAATCTGAAACACTCAGGTGAGTCCTGCAACCAGTTCAGCCTACAATGGAAGATCCTAGCATACTCATCGTCATCAATAACACCTCCAAGTTATACTACATTGTGAAGAACAGGCTTCCCAAGCTGCCATTTTCATAAATGAAGTGGACAGAAAGGTGCAAACTCTTTGAAAACATAGTTAAAGTTGGCAGGATTTCATGATAAACGTTTACAGTTTTAATAGGCTCTAAACTATGATAACAAGCAAGGAGCTAGTAAAGTGTGAAATCAGTAAACTCAGTTCCATCTGCAGTTATATCCTGAGCAATCTGAACACTTTGTGTATCCTTAAGGAGTTATTTTTTTATTTTTCTTCTTTTAAAAATGTCAAAGTCTCAGTAATACTGACTTTCCTTGACTGTATCATCTCCTTAAACCCTTATATCAACACTATGAGGTAAATATTCCTAGCCTCATGATTAAACTGAGGCTTACAGAGGTTAAGTAACTCTTCCAAAGTCACATTGTCTTCAGTAAAACACAGATTAAAAAGAAGAAAAACTTCTGAAAGGATTACACTATACCATTTCCCAGGGACTTGAATGCTATTATGTAAGTATTTTGAGAGTTTTGAAGTAGGAACATACCTCTACTTAATTATTCACATTTTACTCATTCTTATAACCTGTAGATAAAAATAGGGATAAAAAGCCACAAAATAAATTTTCTTTCCCTTTGATTCCATTCTATATGGAACTCTAGCCTTCCTCCAATGCCAGCAGTTATTTCTTGGAAGCACTAGAAACTTTATCCTTTGCATTTTAAATAAATCTCAATTGTTCCTATGGACTGTATCACCCTCCCTCTCCCTCCCTTTCCCTCCTCCCCTCCCTCCCTCCTTCCCTCCCTCCCTTCCCTGTTTCTTTCTTCCTCTGCCTTTCTGTAGTTACTGTGTGAAATAAGGGAAAACAAAGCTGCAGGGATAAATAGTCAAATATGTACTAGTTGATAAAATGTAAGATTACTTCTCCATAATATTTAACAGAGGTTCCAGGTAAAGCAAGGGGTCAAGAAAATAAGGGTTCTTGCCACGCAGTTATTCAGGAATTCTGGCAGCCCTGCAATTTTAGCAAATGATTTTTAAGATTTCTCTAAGGCTTACCAGCCTACTCAACCCAAAGTAAAAGAGAACATGACTGAATGTCTGTGAGAGTTTTTCTGGAACCAACCTGGAAATCATATGGATGATGTCTTCTCACATTTCATTGGCTAGAACTCAGTCACATGGAAAGCCAAATTGCTAGGCAAGCCAAGGAATATAGTTTTCAAGAAGAGGAGGAAATGCAATTTTGGTTGGCAACTGCTATTCCCTGTGACACTATCACTGTTTCAAGTGGGAACATTGGTAACAGCACCTAGCAGAGTGGCACTGCCACCTCTCATTTCCACAAGACTCCCAACGCTGACATCAGCCTGGTTAACAGCACGATGCCCAACATCAAGGACGAGGTGACCACCATGCAGGATTTATGCTGTTGACACCATACCTCTACCATATTCAGAGTAGCTCTTGGAGAATGAAGGCACTAAATACTGAACTTTTACTGTTTTACTGGAAACCCCTTGCCTAGGGACGGATTTGGATATGTGCATTTGATGAGGAATTGTCACAAAGAAGGATTTCAGCATAAAAAAATGTTTTGTGTATGCTAAATCATCTTTTCCCTCTAATGCTGCAATGAGGCAGCTTTGGCTCAGACTTAAATATTTGCTTAATATCTTCTAGGTGTTGAAGAGGTTGTTTCAAAAGGACAGGTTGATGTGTGCGCAAAATATTGTTAAATGCACAAATTTCTATTGTCTACTATTTCTTCTTCCTTTTTTATCCCCCCCTCTCTTCTAGTTTGTTTGAATTCTGATCAATTGATCTCTTCTTTGATCCTGTTTGATCCTGTAGATTCAAGGTCCTATTATTATGGCAAAAGTCAAACTGGTCACTTAGAGTAGTAAGAATAGTGACTAAGAACAGGATGAGAAAAGTGCTCTGCTGTCAGATCTAAAAGTTTGTTGCCAGTGGGGCTGGGGCAGAAGCATCCCTATTTGGAGAACAGATCCTTGTTGGCTGGATATGTGACAGCAAGGCTTCAGTTGATGCTGACAAATGCATTTTGTTTATAAACTGAGATTATGGTACTAGCTACTGTAGAAAGCTCACAGTATTTGTATTTAGTAACAGTAGCCCCCTTTGTTTGTAAAGAAGAAACATGCTGTGGTGGAAATACTTCCTTACGTGTCCAACTGGACTCAAGTCACTATTGACACAGCATCTTGTGTGATATTGGATAGATTAATTCACAGTTTGGGGCTAGATGTTCATCTATAAAATTTAACAGTAATACCTACCTTATAGGCTTGCTTTAAGATTGAAGTGAGAGGGCCTCCCTGGTGGTCCAGTGGGTTAAGCGCAGCACCATGAAGCTATCCAGAGCCACTGCAGTATGAGTTCAATACCTGGCCAGGGAGATTCCCACAGGGCACAGCAGACATCGCCTGCCTTGCCCGCTGCTCCCCTCAGCAGTGTACTTTGGTCGATCTGCCTGTTCTGCTCCCCATTCTGTCTCTGGTGAATCCTCTCACCTTCCACACCTCTGACCTGCACCCCAGCTTGTATGCATAAATAAATAAATCTTTAAAAGAATTGAAGATAGCATACATAAAGCATTTAGCATAGTAATATCTAGTGATTACTGTTAGTATTAACTATCAATCATTTAAAGATGGGGTAATGGATAATTCCAAGAGAGAGCCTCTATATTTTCTTTTTTTCACTGATCTATACCTGGATGCCAGTACATATTATATATAACTGAATTATATATAAATGTATGTGTATACACACACACACACACACACACACACACACACACACACTCCTTATGTTTTAATTAGTAGGACTGTATAAATCTATATAATCCTACCTTTAGGTTAAGTACTGCTGAGTGTATCCTGAAAGCCCTAAGCCTTTTAATTCCCAGGTCATTTTATATCATTAAAATTGTATTTTTCAACATTTTTAAAAATCCAGACTTTCTTGAATAGATGATTTTCACTCCAGAGCTGGTTTTTGTTTTATGTCACAGTACACCTTTGATTTATGTTCAGGTTGTTTTCTGAGATTTAAAAGAATCACAGCAGGGTGAAAAAATGATTCTTGGCAAACTGATTTTTCCAACTAAAACCCAAAGTGATGGATTGCTAGTATAATAGCTCTAATATACACTAAGAATACAAAGGAGATGCATAGTTCCTACAAGATGAATTTGGATTTATAAGGTCTGAGCCTATATTTTATTAACTTTGTAAATATAAAAAAATCAGACTGCAACACTATTTCTGTATAAATTCATGGTAGCCCATGTCTAGCATAACCAATTTTAATATGGCACTATAAATAATCTGACAGATATATTGGTACATTCTTTGTGTTCCTTACTATAGAAAGTTATTGTTCCCATAACAATTTTTATAATTACTGACACTACACTGCCAGATTTCTCAAAAAGTAGGTTTACCATTAAAAGTTTCAGGTGAACTATTAGATCCATCTAGTACAAGTACTTAAATAGTTTCATCATTCATATTTTTTAAATAAATCTCATACATAATACCATTATTCAAAATACTTTTAATCACAAAATATAGATGACATGTAACTATAATGTTAACCTCTTTGAATAGACTAGTTTATTGAGTTTCATATCCCTTTGAGCTACGTGCCTTTAATCCCATTTTACAGAAGAGGAAACTGACAGGCAATGCTGGCTTATTTAGTGGTGATAAGTGGAAATGAGAATGTAAATCCAGGAAGCTGAGTTCTGGACCTTGATGGTTCTCTACTTTCCTTTGTAGTTATGATGGGCACAGACATAAATATATTTTATCTAATTTTCTCTTTCAAAAAGAGACAAGCAGTTTCACGTTAAAGTTATTTAATTCAAGGGGCCTCCCTGGTGGCACAGGTATTAAGTCTCATCACTATCACTGTGATGACCACAGTTTAATCCTCAGCCAGGGAGCTCACCCACATGGTGCAGCAGACCTTGCCTGTTTCACCCACTGCTCCCCTCAGCAGTGTATTTCAGTAGATTCCTCTGCTCTGCTCCCTATTCTGTCTCTGGTGAATCCTCTCACCCCCCAAACCTCTGTCCTATCCCCCAGTTGTTCTATGCATAAATAAATAAGTCTTTAAAAAGTAAAAAATAAAGTTACTTAAGTCAAGTATATAAAATTGACACATAGTGGTTTAAAGAATATTTGGTGCATTTAAGCTTGACTCACTCTTCTTAAAGCATGGAAGAAAGTAGTCTTTGGAAATACGATATATAAGCAAAGCCACCTTCATATTTATCGACAACATTATGCATTCACTAATTTTTCATAATGTATCTTAGGTATAATCTCAGTTGCAGGAACTCACAATTACTAAGAGCAATAATAGTCTGGTTCTGTGTGGTTGTCTGTTCAGTTTTGTGTTCAGCCATATAGATCATCCTTGCCCCAAAATGTCATAGTTCTTGTCCTCCAGGTGATGATAAAGCATAGATTAGAAGTGAGTGTGGTGCATAAAAGCAAAACTTTTAGGAGACTTGAGTTTGGTCAGAACATTTGGGTAGCACCCAACATTAATCACCTTAGGGGTGAGACTGAGGATAATTTCCAATTCATCTGTATATACCAAGATTTCCCATGTCAGAGCAGTTCTTCTCTCTATGGCAGGGATTGAAAACAGGGTTGGTCAAGGAGTCTTGGAATGTAGGTGAATAAAGAACAAATCCAACAATGGAGTCACCAAACTAAAATCCTGAAAGAATGAACCAAAAGTCTGAGACCAGAGGCCAAAGTTCATATCAGATACTAATAATAAAGTGGGAATTGTTAAACAATTAAAAACAAGTTAAAAACAAGTGGGATTGTTAAACAATCACATATTTTTTATCAAGAGTGATAGTCCCATCAAGCTTACTAGTGGGTTTTAAAGAGACAGATCTCCTTCAGATAGTACAGTTTAGATATGTAAAGGAGAAACTGGATGAAATACCATGTAAGAATATAAACATGTATCAAGATGAGGAGGCAGAGTTTCTAAAGCACTTTCACCATTTTTTCAGATAGCTGTATAGACCAGGCATTGGGTAGACTTTTATTATATGCTCAATACTAGTTATATCACATTAGTGTATTAGTGGTTCCCCAAGGGAATGTTTACTACTTCCGTGTACAAGAACTGTTGAACCACATATTTATTGCCTCATGTCTGCTTTCTTCCTTCTTTTTCTTTAGTAGCATGTTTTATATATCTCTCTTCCTCCCAAAGGTCCACAAACTTTATATATAAACCTGTTGAAATCCAGGCATATAAAATATGGAAGGATTCAATTTGAACAACATGTATATTTTTCCAGACATTCCCTTTGCTTCTACAAGTCTTTCCTACAATGAGTGAGGTAACTGAATCTTGGTGATAACCTCTTCCACAATTTCTGTATCTTATACAAATATAATTTTGTTCCATGACTCTCAGGGTTTTTTCTTAGACTCATGTGTGCTTACATTCTGGCTTCATCTTCTTTTGTTCATTTTGCTTTGCTAAGTTGCCTTTCGTTTACACCATTCAGCAATGGTCACCATCCTTCAAAAAGTCTAAATTGTGTGTGTTTGGTAAGAGAAGAATAATTATATGAAAGAGATATTCAACTTACTTTTCAACACTTCAGAGATCATATATAGCTGCTCCAGAGAAACAAAAATTTCCTCTCACTATGAGGAAGACTTCAAACCCAGATAAGTGGCCATCGAAGATATCTATATGGAGTAAACGTATTTGCTACAGAAGGGTTAAGACATTTAGAGGATTTCTTAAAACATGAGATGCTATCCTTAACATATCCTAGAGACAATATAGCCTATTTTTTATTACCTCTGTTATTCATTTAGATACAGTGTTGGGCAGAGTCTGACTTAAAATTATTTGGGGGCTCAGTCTTATAACCCTCATTGAATTGTTCCTCCTGTAGTATAAGATTGTTAAAGATAGGATTCCTCCTGCCTTATGAAATAGAGTTGTCCATTATATTATAAAGGAAACCAGTTGACATCCTAAATTACACTAACTCTATTCTGATTTGGGTAATTTGTTTGACTTCTATTAGACCCACCTGCCAACTGAGACACCATTTGCTCCATAAGCTGACAAATTATTGAGTGGTTCAATTAATAAAAGTGTATGAATGTGGTTCATTATTTTATTATTATCATAATTGCTATTATTTTCTGGAGTGAAAGGAACTTCATTAATACTTAATAAAGTAGCATATAATGAATGTGTGAATGAATAGTATTCTTATTATCCTAACTCATTATCTATCTATCTATCTATCTATATGGCTTCCTTTGGGTTCTTATATTTGATTATAATAAACATCCTTACATGCAAATTGAGCCTTTTGCTACTTCTTCCCAGAGAATCAGGAGAGGCTAAGATCCTGCAGAAGCATTAGAGGAGACACACATTGAATCACTGCCATCCTCCATTAGTGCTTGAAACTAGAAATATGGATCAGAGTGGAAGTGGTAATGGAGAACATAGTGGATCATGTTCTTCTTTGGGGGAGACTCATGAATGACAGCTGTGTTACGACAAGTAATAATGAACAGAAGGATAAGGATTTGGGTGAAGTAGAGATTTTAATAGTTTTAGTGACTACCAAGTGGCCATCATGTTCCTCAGGATAGGAGGGGGGGATTTGTTTAAAGATGAGCAGGCTCATTTTTGTTAGAGGAGTCTTAGAGGGAGAAAGATTCCACCCTTGGGGTAAAAGTATATAGCAGTGACTAGAGGGAATATGAATTAAATACTTACAGCAGGCCACACAGAGCAAAGCAAAAGATTGGAGGGGTTTGATTAAAATTTATTAAAAGAAATGCAGTCCATGTGTCTTCCTTCCTGCCTCTCCCCACAAGCACATACCCTCACTGTGGGATTTAAGACAAGCAGAGAATGGAGGCCAGGTTACTGCACTGCAAAACAGATCATGTATCTTGCTTTGAGAAGTCAATGGCAGTGTTCCAAGGAAAAAGACAACAAAAGTCAAAATACAGATATATTCAGTGGTTTCAAATTCCTTTGTTCCCATGTCCCTTTTGCTTCCTCCAATTATCTGTCTCTTATTCCTAAGGAAGGCTCTGGTAGTGCCTTTACTTGAAATTGAATATGTACTGTACATTTCCTCACATCCTTCCCTCTTTTTTTACTGTTCTTTGTTTGTTTTCTTCCTGACATCAGTACAGTGCTATTTCTCAACCGTTTTTGCTGTTTCTGTGCATGACTTTGTCCTTCTTACTGCATTTCATATGAGTTTTAATAAAAACAATTTCTAGCATTGGGTTTAGACTCTTAATTTAAAGATATGAAAGAGAGCTCCCCTAAATCTTAGGCAACCTTAAATAAACAACTGGAACTGTGTAAGTGTGTGCTTGTTTATGTGTGTGGGAGGAGGTCAGGGGAATTTAAACAAATTAAATTTAGAAAGGACTTGGCAATATATATGAAAATAATGTGAGTGAAAGATAAATTTAAGTTTATAATAGATAACAATTTCAAAATGATATATTAGAACAAATGCAAACTTTTAGAGGATATAATGGAGATCTTTTCTGTGGCTTTTAAAATCCTTTTGCATGTCTGAAATTTAAAAATAATCTCAATTAGCTCTTTAAAAAGGTCAGGGTTGATTATGAGGAAGTTTGTATATCTGAAAAAGTTGTGCCATGGACTAAATGGTTGTCTGTCTCTTCGCTTCAAGACCAGAGAAAGAAACTTCAACAGGACCACTTTCTGAATGCCCTCTTTTGATATTCGTCCCCTGTGGTTAGAGCTATAGAGATTTTTTTTTTTTACTGAGAAGACTAAAGCAGACCCTAACAACAGGATATATAGGACTGACTGAAAATGGAAAAGTCATTGCATGCAGTTATTTCTGATGATAGGTCAAACATTCAAATCTCATGCCAGAAATAAAACTCAGGGAATGCTTATTAACTCAGGATCATTTAAATAAATCTATTCAAATATCAGGTCACGAGGCTGAGAAAATGCCAGTGGTAAAATATTAAGTAATGAATGCTAGAGGAAGAAGTTTTGGGGTGATCAGGAGAACCAACTGTAGATGAGACAATTTCCCTATTATGGACAAACAGACAAGACTCAACTGGGGTAACACCAAGGGACTTAAGAAAAATTGCTATAGAAAAACTGATTGAGCTTTCTAAATCTTTTGAGAGTATCTTCCAAGCATAAAGTCCTTCACCATTCTCCTGCTCACCCAGCTTCTCTTCTTGTCCTTTAAACTCTAGTAGTGTCAAAATGAGCATAAAAATAACTACTAAGTGAGGAAGATGTTGAGAGCAAGAGGAGATGAGGGCTATGAGTAAAGAAAAGACTAGATTTTTGAACACTGTTTCATAGAATCAATTTGAATTTTTTAATGTGATTCCTTATATGTGGATGCTGAAAAAGGAAGAGGGCAGAAAAGACAGCTGTCTATTTTTGGTGGCGGTTGGTTACATTCAGGTCACTAGAGTAGAGCAGTTTGGGTAGGGAAATGATGTATTCCGTTTGACCCAGTTTGCCTTTGAGCTGCTAGAAGAAGATATCCAACAGGATGTAGAGTCTTCCCTGCCATTTTAAGAGTTAATTATTATTGAAAATAATGAAAAATAGTGAAATCATCCTGAGACAATGGATAATGAAAAAAGTAAAGGATCTACCTGAACCCCGGGGAATACATTGTTTAAGGTGTGAAACAAAGATGTACCAACACATTCGATGAGGACAAGAAGGAGCAAATGAAACCAAATCAAGTGATGATGAAAGAAAATTTATAGCAATGGATAACAGGACCTGTAGAGTTCTTGGCTATAGAAGAAAATAGAAAGGCTAAAGATGGCTCATTTTCAGTGTATTTCAGTCAATCTGCCTGTTCTGCCTCTGTTGAATCCTCTCACCAACCCCCCAACACCTCTGGCCTATGTGTGCATAAATAAATAAACCCCGACTCTTGTATGCATAAATAAATATATCTTAAAAAATAAAACTAACAAAAATCAGGATATGAAAATGCTGTCAACAAATACGATTCAAGTGCAAACACACTAGCTTTCCTCAATCTTAATAGTGAAGAACCATACTAAACCAAGAGAAAGAGAAAAATATGATCCTGTATAAGTGTAAAGTTAAGCACTAGAGAATTATAAAGAAAAAAATATATATGTAATTTTGGATATACTTAATATATGTGTATTTTACTGCATGTTGTTTTATACTAAAGAATGCAAATAAATATTAGGCTGTAATTAATTATATGCCCACATAGAAATATGAGTAAAATATACTGATACTTACAACTTACTTTGAAATTTGTTGAAATAAAATTATAATGGATAAAGAGATATATAGTTTGTACATCACACATAATTATGTGTTACTATATATTTTAATAAAGTTATATATAAATATATTTATATATGTAGAATATATATGTAGTAAAATGTGAATTGTAGAATCTAGTTGGTGGGGTGTATATGTTTTCTCTGTACAATTTTTTTTAACAGGTCTTTCCATTTAATTTTTCACAAGAAAAATCAGACAGCGACAGGGAGGAAAAAGATAGGGAAAAAGGAAATACAGTAAATTCTTCATCCTTTAGTGTGGAAAGTTCATGAATATATTTAAATACATTGACTCAACAAATTTTATGTCTTTGATACAATTATACATGCAATAAATAAAAACTCTACAGCAAAATAGACATTTCAAGTTTTCAGGAAAAGATGAACCCAATTTTTTTGAGATACTAGAATTATGTAATTGCTTTTTGTATTATCTTATTCCGTGGCCTGCTTATTTCTGTTGACTGCTTTTGAAAGAAGAACTGTGGCTGATATGTCATCAAGAGGACATATTCTCATGTCTTCCTATCCACTTGGATCCTGTGAGAATAGACAGTAACTGCATAACTGCTTCATGGATTTTCTTATTGACAGTCAGTTCAATAATCCAGTCACTTGAGAGAAACTAGAACTGTAAGTGCCACATGGGAGTTCTAATTCATATTTATTTTTTCTTTCTGAGTTAGACAAAACTCTTAGGGTAGAAGCTGGAGTCTAAAACCTACTTCACAAGTAACTCAAGCAACTGTTCAATACCCATCATTGCAATGTCTTAACCGCTTTCCCAGTGCCTTGTCCCAGAGTTGGGTTTAGACCTTCTATGACAGGAAAGGCTATGGTCCTTAAAATTTATTTGAAAAAATGGTAAATATTAGCAGATATCCTCTGATGACCACCATCCTTTTGTTGCATGACTGAAATGGTTGCAAAGCATCTAGTATAAATTCCTTAATTGTTGATATGGGGGTGACATATTTCCCTTATTCCCATTCCAAATACAGGGTTTGTTAAATGCCTTTGCACATAATTTCAATACCCTTTCCATATTCAATTGAATTATTTTACTCTATTCTTATACTCTTATTTGAATGTATTTTACTGTATAATAATAACGCTTGAATTCACAGTTTTTGGTGTCTAATTTCCTCAGTTAACATTGCCGTCAATACTTTCCTAGTTTGTTCATAAACTTAAGCTATTCTTCATGTGAAAATATTAGGTTTCCATTTGTGACTATCACAAAATTCTAAAAGGATCATTTCAGGCATAGATTTTTTGTTTTGTTGGCCTTGTTCTTTGGTTAGTGTCTTCTTTTCGTTTAGAGATGGGAGTACTAAATCATGGTATAGATATTCTCATAGCTTGGAATGCATTTAATCAAATAGTTTCTAAACATTTTACCAATTTACCTCTACTGGCTATCCATTATGATCTTAATTTTACTGCATTATTATCAGCATTGGATATTTAATCAAATTTGATGAATCTACAGGATATCCATTTCTTTCTTGTCTTAATTCCTTAGCTGTCCTTCTCACTCTTTACTGCAAGTAAGTAATGCTGTTTTAGAAGCAAAAGGTGGTACCTGACCTTAGTGTCTAGAAATTTTTTTTCTAGGTACCTTATTTTTTTTAACAAGGAATATTCTTTTTTTTTAAAGACTTATTTATGCATACTAGCTGGGGTACAGGCCAGAGGCATGGGGCGGTGAGAGGGTTCACCAGAGAGAGAGTGGGGAGCAGAACAGGCAGATGGATGGAAATACACTGCTGAGGGGAGCAGCAGGCGAGGCAGGAGAGGTCTGCCACGTCATATGGGACTCTCCCTGTCCTGACATCAAACTCGTGTCGCAGCTGCCTACGGCTCCACAGTGTAGCGCTTAACTGCTGCACCACCAGGGAGGCCCTAGGTACTTTATTTTTAACCTAGAATTAACTGTCTAGTTCTCTGTCTGCTATCTAGTCTTTGCAATCTGCCCACCATTTGCTGGCTTTTCTGAACTACTGGGTTCACAGTGAGATTTGTGGTAATGACATTAGGCCTGAATTCTTTTTTTTTTTTAAAGATTTATTTATTTATACATACAAGCTGGGGTACAGGCCAGAGACATGGGGCAGTGAGAGGGCTCACCAGAGAAAGAGTGGGGCGCAGAACAGGCAGATCATAAATACACTGCTGAGAGGAGCAGCGGGTGAGGCAGGAGAGGTCTGCCACACCATGTGGGATTCTCCCGGCTGGGTATCGAACTTGCTGCAGACAACTCCACAGCACAGCGTTCAACTGCTGCTCCACCAGGGAGGCCCATGTCTGAATTCTTGCTCTTATGTTCTGTAGCCTTTGTTTGCTTAACACTTTTACCAGAGATCAAGGAATAGGGTAAATTTACTGTCATCAAGGGAAAATGCTGTTAGTTTCAGGGAAAATGTTATACTGTCCCTTAGAGAATGACCCACTTCTGACATTATGTATGAAATTTCTTATTATATGTAAGGTTATATTTATTGAGTTTTAATTATTGCCAGCATAGCCTGAACTTTGAAACATATGAAACTCAGTTTAAATCCAGGCTCCACTGCTTTCTATGTCAGTTATATGAGTTAAATATGATAAATTATGCCCAACTAATATAATTGCTTTGAGAATTGAATGAGACTATATACAAAGGACCCAGTCACAGTTCCTAGGAATTAATAAATACCCAGTAACTTTTCATTATCTGGATTTATCCTCTTGACATATAACAAACAAGGTAAATTCCCATAGGGAGTAGAATGAGTGAGCAATTGGAATAGCACTGAAATGCACCTGAACATCCTTTCTGTCAGCCTGAACACTTGTGGAGAAGGTTATTCCTGGTCTCCTGAACTCCAGGTGAGCAACTACGTTTGACCATGGCCGTGCAGTTCTTCCTTAAGGAGACAATAAGAATGTCAGTTAATAAATTCCAGTTCCCATGTGAAAAGAAAATAGTTAAAAAGCCAATTCCTTGAGATTATAAATAGGAGGTAAGAGGACAAGCATTCAAGCAAATTGGTACATGTCACTAGCCTCTTGGGTCTAAAGTCAGAAATTGGTACTTGTGAAAATGGGTCGTTATATTGTTTTATTTGTATCTGCATTATTGTTCTTTGATTCCATAAATTTTCTATATCTTAACTTGTGTATGCCTAAACTATGGTAAGTAGGACAAAAGGTAAAGAATCTGCAAATTTTTCCTGGAAGCTTCATGGGAATTACTCCTTTTGGGGACTAGCGTGATATCTCATTAGTAATATGACTGATAGAGCTCCATTCCTGGAAGGCAGTGATAATTACATAACTGACCCCCCAAAATAGTTTAACCTTTTTTATTCAAATAGATTTTTATTATAGATAAGGCTGCTTCCTTATGTACTCTATGAATATTGTCCTTATTTGTATAGTCACAAAGGCAAGTGTCTCAAAACTCAGCATCTTTGAATATCATTTAAACTTTCTTTTATATAATGGCAAATAATGTAGAAAGCAATATTTGATAAACTCTTATTGTAGTCCTGCTGAAAATTCTAGCTTCCACATGTCCTGTAGCTTCTGCCCTAGTATTACCTTTTAATTATGATCACCCACAGTTACATCTTTGAAAGCCAGTATTTGATGTCCAAGCCTGAACTTAAGAGAAAGCCAAATTTGATGCTATAATAAAAGTTGTTTCTGAAGAGTCAAGAGTGAAATTATTTTTAGATAATGTGTTTATTTATGATACCTCTGTACTTTAAAAAATGATTGTTTTATAGTTATAATCAATTCACATAAAATAACTGGATAAAATAAATTAGATTCAACACAGAGAGAGGAGAGTTACTAAGTTCTTTGTAGACCTGAAACTGGATCTGATACAAATGATATAATTGAAAGGAAACAACACATCCCTTTTTATTTATTTTTTTAATTCACATACTTTATTTTTTTAGAAGTTTTTGGTTTATAAAAAAAAAAAAAACACAGTGAAAAGTATAGAAAGTTCCCATATACTCCATCACCACTTACCAATTTCCACCTAACATTATCCTCCTGATATCCCCCCTAACCTCGTCTTTCATTTCATGCACTCTGTTGTCTACTTGGACTTTTGTTGTCTGTGCTTATGGAGAAATATTGAAAAATATAATTGTCCAGATTAATTCCACAAAACTTTTTCCTTGTATTTTCTTCTAGCAGTTTTTACAGGTTCATATCCTATAAGTGAATTTTTAATATACTTCAAGCTGTCACAGCTTTGTGGAGGACATTATGAAAAGGGAACTAAACCTGGGCCATACAGGACAGATACTGCGTCATCCTATTCATAAATGGAATCTCAAAATGTCAAAGTAATAGAAGCAAGAGATTAAAACAGTGGTTTCTAGGGTGCAGAGAGTAGGGGAAATGGAGAGACGTTGGTCAAAGTGCATTAAATTTCACTCTTGCATAATGAATAAGATTTAGAGATCAAATGTACAATACAGCATTATACACTTGAACTTTGCTGAGAGAATAGATCTTTAATCTTCTCACCACAGACACAAAAGGAAGGGAATGATGCATACATTAATTAGCTCGGCGTGGTAATCTTTACACAGTATACATAAGTATCCAAGTATTACATTGTACACCTTAAAAATCTTTATTTGTCACCTATACCTCAAGAAAGCTAGAAAAAATAAAGTGATTTTTGACACATTTGGGTTAATATCTTTCATAGCTCTATATTCCTTAACCTTGTGGGTTTTTTTTTTCTTTCCTGCTTTTATTTGGTTTTCTACTTACCCCTCTCCTCTGGTTTGAATTGAAGAATATCACATTCTCATAAATGATCATTGTTTCTCCTCTCATAGCATGTGAGTTAAAGTTCTTTTTATTTTTGCTTCCTTAAGACTCTGCTTTTCAGTTTGCCATATAGATTTGAACTAATTCCAGTTCTTTTTCAAATAACATACAGTGTTTGCTGAAGGTATAGGTGTCAGAGGCCACAGTTTCCTCTGGTATCCTTGGTTTTGTCATCCCTGTTGTACAAGAGTCCTGCTGCTAGGGTGGTGAGCTAGGGGAGGAGAATATTCTATAGCCCTGTGATAAGGTCTCGGACTTTAATGAACCTAAGTGTCTGACTGGAACTTCACAAGTGCTTCTCAAGTTATCTTCCCTCCTTTAAATAGAACAAGAAGGCTAAAGGTAGCCTTTGTTGGGTAATTTCACTCTCTTACATGAAAGTTAAAGTGGACTGGAATGTGATGTTTCTCTTTCCCAAGGTCTGGTAGGCGCTGTAAAAGTGGTTTCTCTTGAAGGCAGGCTGTGCTAAGTCCAGAATGTTTGGGGCATATTTCACAAAGATTACTTTTCCCTGCCACCTGCTGGAGATGCCAAGGGTTATATATACCGCATTATTCACTGTGAAAAGATGGTAGGGACCTTGAGGTACAACTCACAAAATGCAAGGTCCCTGTTATTAGCCACCCCCCACCCCAATGCTTTAAATTCTTGGGCTTTATTTCACTGAGCATCTAGCAATTCATTCGTTACAGTTTAAGTTTTTCTGTCCTGGTAATCCTCTTGATTTTAATTAATAGGGAAATAACACATTATTACATCATTATGTCTGTCTCTTTTCTTATGGAGGGATTTCATTTTTTTTTTTTTTTTGTCCTACGAGTTACCATATGCTCTTTGTAAATTTAATACATTAGCAAAGGAAGTTAAATCTGAATATACGGCAGGAAATAAGGTTTGAGGAGTCAAAGGTCCCCCATTCAAAAGCCTCTGTCATAAGCTTCTGAATCCCATGGCTTTTCATTTGTAACATTTTATGTTACATGGGAAGAGGATGGAATCTCATAAAATGTTACAAATGACTGAAGTCAACATTGCTCAGTGTGCCAGCCCTGGCTCAGACTTTGATCAGCACTGATGAGGTGTGTGACTTCACAGTGCTAAGGGTTTGACTCCATTTTCTAAGCAAATTTGAGGGACCCACTTACCACTGACAATACACTCAGGAAGAAATGGATGTGATTTCTACTGTGGAGCTGCAGGTGCATTATTTTCTATACCAGAAAAGTGTTGGCAACCAATTGGGAAAATACATAGCAACTTTGATTTAAACACCGAGAAGTCATATTACACCAAGAAATTATACTTTCAGAGAGAGAAGAGCAAAATTAAAAAAAAAAAACCTAGTTGGAAAACTCATTTGGTAAAATTCACAACTGTTTTGCTAATGGAATTTCCATAAATATACTAACTCTTACCTATATGAAAACACCATGTAACTTAAAACTTAAGTAAGTTAAATTTTTATAATTGTTTTCCTTATAGCAAATTTAGAAAAAGTCAAAAGGATAAAGAACAAAATAAAATTAATTTCATTTCATAACCCTAATATACCACAGTATTAGTTTTCCAGTAATACCATGACAAATTACCACAAATTCATACGGTTAGAATAAAACGTGTATTACCTTTTAGCTTTGTGGTTCAGAAATCTAGGTGGACTTTACTGATTTGTCTGCTTTGCTGGAACCAAGGTTTCTGCTAGATTGGCTCTTGCTGGGTGTCTGCAGCACAGTCTGCTTCCGAGTTCTTTCAAGTGGTTTGCACATTTAGCTCCTTAAGCTAAGATTCCTGCTTTCTAGCAGGGGTTCAGCCAGAGCCTGCCACAACCCATTAGTACTCCCTATATCGCTCATCTGTTGCCCCCTCCATCTTTAAATTGGCAGTGGGGCTTCAAATGCTTGTCTACTTCAATTGCTCTGACTTCTGTTACTGCATCTTCTGCATTACGTTCAAGGAAGTTCTTTGCTTTTACCTGACTGAACTTTTAAAGTGACTAAATGGGGCTCATTTGGATAATCTCTCTACTCTAAGGTACCTGAATTCTATTAGCAAAATTCCTTCTGTAACTTAAGGTAACACTGACAGGTTCCAGGGAATAGGGAGTGATTACTTGAGGGAATTCTGACTTTTTTCACATTTTGATGTCTCTCCATTCTATTATATTTACTATATTAATATATAACTCCTGGAAAATACAATAGAATTCCTTGTAATTGACTTTCTTTTTTAAAGATTTATTTATTTATACATACAAGCTGGGGTACAGTCCAGAAGCGTAGGGCGGCGAGAGGGTTCACCAGAGACAGAGTGGGGAGCAGAACAGGCAGATCAGAGATACACTGCTGAGGGGAGCAGCAGGCGAGGTAGGAGAGGTCTGCCGCACCATGTGGGATTCTCCCTGGCTGGGCATGAACTCTCATCGCATGCTGCCCTGCCAACAGCTCCAAAGCCCAGCGCTCAACCTCTGCACCACCAAGGAGACCCCTATAATTGACTTTTTACTAAAAATGGGTTTATATCTTTACATATCTTGAAATTAGCTGCCCAATCTCCTTTTGGTCTTAGTTCTGAGCACATTGGTATAATTTTGGTTACAAGTGAGAAGTGCAACATAAATCTCAGCCTGTGCTACTTAAAACTCAGAAAATCAAAATTACTTACTATCTTAAAAATGTATCAGATTGAAGGTTGAGAGTAAAAAAATCACTAACTCATTTATGTTTCCTAATGCTTTCTTGAGAGGGAGAAAAGGGACACATTTATACTGGCAGTTATGTGTAACTTTCATTTGAATTTCATTCAAGAATACACCTTCATAAGAAAAAGATGAAGGGGACTCCCTGGTGGTGCAGAGGTTAAATTCTATTTAATCAAGCTATTGTCAGCCACTGCAGCGTGAGCTCAATCCCCAGCCAGGGAGCCAACCCACATGGCACAGCAGACCCCTCCTGTCTTGACTCAGCTCCCCTTAGCGGTATATTTCAGCAGATCTGTCTGTTCTGCAACCCAGTCTGTCTCCAGTTAATCTTCTCACCTCCACACCTCTGGCCTAGACCCCAGTTCTTGTATGCATAAATAAAAAATAAATCTTAAAAAAAGAAAAGGAAAAAGATTGAGAAGTTTTGCTCCAGTCTAAACAGAAAAGGTTTTTAATGACTGTTGTATTCCATTATGAGGAAGAACAAATATTTTTAAATATCTGTATTTTTATAATTATATTTATTTCCACCAACTCAATCATGTTTTGAACATAAATCTTTGGGTAGGGCAACCACTAAAACTAACATATACTTATTTTAATGATTTGATTATCAAATCGGTACTCAGAAAGGATATTCTTTAAATTCCTGTTAATCTTATGCAGCAATGTCTGTTTTATTATGTTATCTCCAAAATAAATGATGAGTACATTTTAATTATAATACTAGCTCACAGTTTTTAAGGATATTTTATATATTATTAAATAGTAATTTATCAATGAGTTTCATCTGTCTTCAATGATTTTTATCTGGAATAGATTTTTCTTTTTAAATATTTAACATCTCCCTTCTTTCTCTTTTTTAAAGTTAAAAATAGCACAGGAACATGATTTAAAAATTACAGTAAAAAAAGAATTTTTTTTTTGCTTTTTTGTTTTTATTTTATGCATACAGCTGGGGTGCAGGCTAGAGGCATGGGGCGGTGAGAGGATTCACCAGAGACAGAGTGGGGAACAGAACAGGCAGATCAATGGAAATACACTGCTGAGGGGAGCAGTGGGCAAGGCAGGAAAAGTCTTCCATGCCATGTGGAAATATCCCCAGCCGGCAGTTGAACTCACATCACTGCTGTGGACAGCTCCACAGCGCTGCGCTTTAACCCGCTGCACCACTGGGGAGGCCCAGAAAATGGTTTTAAATGAAAATAACATTGCTTCTTATTCAGGACCCAAAATAGCAGTTGGTGTAAGTCCTATATATTATAGCACCAAAACAATATTTTTAATTTAGTGAGTACCTATGTGGCATGAATTTGCCTTGAAGAGTAATGCCACCAATACTGAAAAGTCTCAAACTTGATATCACTGAAAAATTTTCCTGTGCACAGAAATTTAAAATAAATGTTTTCATTTTTCTTTTAACAAAAATTTGATGCTTAGTGAGATATTACTGATATCTCCACATCCCTTCAGAATAGAGTTCTTAGATATGCTATAAGATTTTTACACTTTCATATTTTTGTAATGTTTATTTGAAATATGTATGCAGTACTGATAAGAATACATTTTTCGGCTGGAAAGTTTGACATTGAAAATATGTATTAATGTTCTAAAATATGTTTCTGGCTCCAAAGGTACTGCTTAGCATCATTGGGTGCTGCAGGAAATCTTGTGTGGTCAAGAAGCATGAAGCATTACTAATATCTCTTAGAATATAAAATGAGTTTGTTTTCTAAAGTCAATGTAATTCTAAGTTCTCAAAATTTCTCTATAGCTATTTAGATCACAGGTTTTTAGTCCAGTCATTTGAAAAGACTTAACAACCATGGTATTGACATTGTTGTTGCTCAGTAGATTAAAAACAAGAAAATGGTTGCATCCAATAAGAGATGAATATTCTTTAAAATAGTAATTCCCACTTAGTTTTTGAGAATCCACAATTCAGGATATGCTTTTCTGAAATATTCAGAAGCATTGATATGGTGAAATATTTTTAAAATATTAAGTACATGTATTATAAAAAATATTTCTGTTTTATATGTATGGCATTCTTATAGTGCCTAAAATAGTTTAAGAATTCATATTTATAATTTAAGTGCTCGTTTTTTTAGTTATATTTGAAATATTCAATTTTTTTAAAGTTTATTTTATTTATGCATACAGGAGCTGAGGTGTAAGCCAGATGTGTGGGGTTGAGAGGATTCACTAGAGACAGAGTGAGGAGCAGAATAGGCAGATTGACTGAAATACACTGTTGAGGGGAGTAGCAGGCGAGACAAGAGAGGTCTGCTTCGCCATGTGGTTTAGCTCCATGACCAGGGTTCGAACTCATGCGTCAGTGGCTGCCAATAGCTTCATAGTGCTGAGACTTAACCCCCTGTGCCACCAGGGATGCCCTGAAATATTCAATTTTTAAGGTTGTAGAAGGGACACCATTTTTTTAACAGCAAATCACTTTGGGTCATCTTGTGGAACACTCATGTATTATAGGAGCCAAATTTGAAAACCTTTATTCTAGTGCAGATGTGTAGAGCAACATTTCCCAAAGAGTTTGGCAGGTTTATGCTCTCTCTGTTCATTTTAATTTTGTTTATTCAAAATTTGTGGGCACAGAGGTATAAATACCAGAGTTTTGTGCCAGAATTAATTGGAAAGTATAAATAAATTGATTTTTAATTTTTAAATTGAATTTAAAAAACATTTGTTAAGTCAAATTTTATGGATTAGAAAAACACTAATAAAATAAGTACTTTCAGAGCATTAACTATGTGCATATAATGCTTTATTATGATTTTTAACAGGGAGGAAACTGAAAAATTATGGAAAGATAAATTGAATGAAGTTCAGAATTTTATGATAAGAGATCTGAATGCAGTGTATGTTCAGAAGTCAGTCTTGAGCATTATTCTGCCCTGCACCTATGGGACCAACCATTTTCTCCACCTCCCTGTTCCCTTATCCCTACAAGGAAAGCAGTAATTTTCAGTTTAATCTTCTTCTGAATCTCCTAGGTTTGTATATAGACAAAGATTATTAGATATCAGAGAACCTGATTCCATAATGATGGGTGGGATTTTATAATTTATATTACTCACAAATCTGGGATAATCTTTGATGCTGCTTATTCAGGACCCCACTTTGAAAACCACTGCTCTACTTACAGTGGATCTAATGTTTATTAGTAAACAGGTGTGTCCATAGTTAGGGGCGAATTACTATTCAATACAACTGTTTTGTTGAAACCAAATTTAGAGATCTGTGAATCCAGATGTTACGATTTGAAGATGGTGTTAAATACTCTAGTACCTTCTTAAAGGTCTCATTAATTACTTCACACATAAAAGTTTTAATTGATTAATTTATTGCTCATTACTCTAGCCATACAGAAGTATTCAGTTGAGACATCATTTGTGAATTTAGAAATGTATTCTAGAGAATTCACTAACATATTATCTGATTATTAGAAAATGTATCCTAGAGAATTCACTAACATGTTATCTGATTATTAGAAAAGAAATAAAGGAAAATGACTGCATAGTGAAGAAATTTTCTAATGTTCTCTGCTATAGATTCAGTGACTGACAATATGTACTCAATTTAACTTATTAAACCTTTCTTCTCTATTATTATCTTTGTCTGTTTCCTGTATTTCCTGTTAAATATTTGTCCCTCCTTTATTCTTTCATATATAAACTAATCATAGTATGTAAAAGTTTCAATGTTGCCCTTTTAAAAAACAAATTTTAGGTAAACCTACCTCTACAAATAAATAATTTTATAGTGTTGTCTTAAAGTTCTCAAATGGACATATACAAGTAGTCACATGGCTTACTAGAAGTCTAGTCCAGGAAGATTTAAAATTGTTTTAGTAGTATATTCAGTGCTATTACATCTCAAGAGATGCCATTAGAAATGGGCTTTTGTGCCATGTGGGGTCATTCTCTTTTGAATCTGCTTAATAAATTTTAGGCATTGATACTTGTCTTATTTCATGACAGAAGAGAGATCAAGCAGGGGAGGTGGTGTATAATAAAATCTAACTTTATAATCTCTGGAGAGGGAAATGAAAAAGGGGAAAGGAAACAGGTAAGAAAAAAAAAGGAACAACAATATAAGAAAATAAAAAATACATTTAGATTTAAAAAAGATAAATAAGCAAATGAAAGCCAATCCCTTAATTTCTTGATGTTGATTACCTGAACTTTTTTTGCAACTAAATCTTCATGTGAAACAGACTAGTGAAAATACCAAGAGTGTGCTTCAGGTATTATTTTAAATACTCATGTTATCCCCCTCAACAATAGTTGCTTTTCAACATGTCACATATGTACTACACACACACAGTCACATATGTACTACACACACACACACAGACACACACTCGGGCACACCTACTACATGAATGCTGACAGGCAAACACAGTGAAAACATTTCTCAAGACAATGTCCTCAGTATGTGCTTAAAATCCATTATCATTTTTCAGAAAAAAGTATTGCCATAGTAACTAGAAAGCCATTGGTATTCATAATTAAAAAAATATACTTTTGCTATCCAGACTATTGAATATTTTGTCTATCACAGGGATTTAATTAGATGCGCTCCTTTTTTTTATACGGAGAGAGATTAGACCTTGAATATAAGCACTGAGAAACAGGTGGTTCTATTTCATTCAATCAAAAGAAGTGATTTTACATGTTGCTCACTTGTATGCAACATTTGGGTTTTTTCCTGCATTTTCTCAACTTAAACACATTTGCTTACATATAAGCAAGCTGCATGCTACTGGTGGCCCAAAGTAATAGTGAGCACTTTTCTGTCTTAACCCCAACCTTCCCCATGCAAGAGAACTTACCGGAAAGCAGATCTCACACTGAATATCCTTGTCCTTTACCTGCATGTGGCAATCCATCCCATGCCATAGCTTAAGGCACCACCTCCTGTGCAGCACGCCCCTAGTAAATCACTCCACTACTCCACAGTATATTTCCCTGCTCCCTTGTAGCATTTAGTATTGTCGCGATCTATTTATGAAACACTGCATCATAGTTTACAATCTCTCATGTCTATTGATTGTATCATTCTTGAATTTTTCCTTCCATTTCCTGTAGTCTTATATCTCTCCCTCTTTCCATCAATACATTTCAGGCATAGGGAGGGAAGAACGCTGATTTTCATTGAATAGCATCACTGGCCCAAATCATCTATAGTTAGATAGGTTATCTTTCTTAATCTCTATCAGCATTTTATGGGACATGAATATCTTTTCTTTATAAATGGAAAAAAAATTGAAACCCTCAGAGGCTAAGTAAATCCTTTAGATTATAAAACTGAATGTAAACTTATTTCTCTACACACACCCACAGACATGCATACATGTACACAGTGTATACGAGTACATGCACACACACGGAGATGGCCGGTTAAAGTTCTTGAATAAGAAGGACCTCTAGGGATCACAGTCTGGAACATACACATCTACTAGGGATTAGCAAAATTGTGCTGTTTGTATTAGATGCAACTTGACTACCCTCTCTGTGAAATATTCCTATGAATTCCACAAAGAAACCTATAAATAGCTAAGAGAAACGATATTTCTTATGAAAAGCAATATCAAAGTGAGTTCTTTGTATTGCTGGGCATGAGGCCATTACAAAGAAGTTGGACCGGATTTCATAAGCATGATGCTGGTTGGCCAGAGCATCATAGCTTCTTCCTCTGTGCCATGCAAGGACTCCCTCAGCTCTTCCTCATATCTCCAGTTGCTTTTTGGAGTTTTGTTGATGCAGGAAAATAAGGAGCACAAGTCTGCACTGGACAAATGTGTCAAATGTGCTGTTAATTCAGATTATTTGCTGCTTTTAATAAAATAGTCAGCTAAAATATAATATCTTTGGGAGAGAGAAGAATATTTCTCAGGGATCCAGAGAGACCTGATGTCCTAACCAAGAAGTCCACCTGTGATCTGTCTCCTACCCATTGGTGCTGTGGGGACTTCTGTGGGTAAAAGGCTCTCCCAGTGTTTTAGACAGATTTCCTCCAAATTGCTCCATTTTCTCTAATAGGCAACAACATTATTGTGATTAATTTGACTATAATTGAGTTTTATTGCAAGAGTGATATTTGTCTTTGACTTTGGCAGGGAAGCTTGCCTCTCTGTCATCCTCACAACCAGCCAGCCAGAGCTGTGGTGCCAGACATTGCAGAAATGACAGTCTAACCAGATTATGCGTGTGTGTGTATGTGTGCACGTGTGTGTGTGTGTGTGTGTGTGTAGGAGATGTAATTGTGAGGGAAAGTGATGGGCTAAGATAGGGGAAGAAAAGGAGCCCTATATGCAGCAGAAAGTTGCAAAAATCATCAAAAGATAGTCAAGAGATGACAGTCCCACGTGAATGAAGTAATAGCATTGCTTGGTGATTGCCAAGTCATTTCTTATAAGAAATACGCCTACATCATCTTGAATCTGTTTTACAATGTTTATCCAGAGGTAAGCTAGTCAAACATTTCAAAATAAAATATGGTGCCACTTTATATCAATATATGCATCCCTCAGCTTACATATATGTTATGTCATCAAACATAGCAGGGAAAATAAGCAAAGGGAATGCATACGCCATCCACAACAGAAAAAAATTCACAAAGACAATCAAACACAACAGAAAAAAATTCACAAAGAGAATCAGAAGACAATGACATCCCTAAGCCAAACTTCAGGGAAATGATTAGTGAAAACCATATTTATGTTTTGAAATGTTAACTATCCATTAAAATCACATTTAAGGGAATTAATTTTTATGATCACAATATAATATTTAGTACAAAGAGCATACTATTAATGATACACTGCCAATATTGGCCCTTAATTATGGAATAGTTTCCATGTAGGTGCTTGAAGGCTCTCTGGAACAGTGCACAATTTTATCCTTAGTTTATTCTATGGAAAGCAAGGATAGGAGCAGTATTTATTGTCTTACTACAGTCTTCAAATTGTAGTATATTTTCTAAATTTTCTATCAGGAAAAAGTTTTTAAAATCCTAAAATCAAAGAATGAGTGAGATTTTGATATTATTATTTAAAAGATTTGTTTCCCTTTAATCTAAATGTTGGGCCAAATCATTATTGATGTTCTTTCCATTTATATTGTATAATGTCTCCATATTTAGGAACTCCACTAATATAAGTTAGAGGCAATGGGGTTTAATATTTAGGAAAATGAAAATACAGGGTAAACATTTTTAAGTGTTCACTCTAGATATCATCTCATACCTGTGTAAGATGGTTTACATCAAAAAAGATTATTAATAAGTGTTAGTGAGGATATGCAGTTAATGAAAATTTATATGCAGTTAATGGAAATGTAAATTGGTGTAGCCATTTTGGAAAGTAGACCTGATTTATCTTAGATAACTATATGACTCAGCAATCCCACTTCTATATTTCCATTCAAAAACTATAAAATCATCATTAAGGGTTATATGTACTACAATATTCATTGCGGCACCATTTACAATACCTCTGGTATGAAAGCAACCTAAGTGCCGGCTGATAGATGATATGATACAGAAGATATGCTATGTATACAAAATGGAATACTATACAGCCATAAGGAAAAGTGAAATTTTGCCATTTGAAGCAAAATGGAAGGACCTCAAACAGATTATGCAAAGTGAAATTAGAAAGATAAAGAAAAATATTGTATAATTTCATCTATGTGCAATATAAGAACACAAAAGGGATAAGTGGACAAAACAAAATAAAAATATAGTAGTGGTCACAGAAGACTGAAATGATGTTAACATAGGTGAAGAGGGTTGAAAGTAGGGTGTAAGGGTGAGTCAGATGGTATAAAAAATAAAAGTAGGGCCTCCCTGGTGACATAGGGGTTAAGTCTCAGTGCTGTCACTGTTGTGCCCTGAGTTCAATCCCCAGCCAGTGAGCTGACCCACATGACACAGCAGACCTCTCCTGTCTCGCCTGCTGCTCCCCTCAGCAGTGTATTTCAGTAGATCTGCCTGTTAAACTCCCCACTGTCTCTGGTGAATCCTCTCACCTCCACCTCTCTGGCCTAGGCCCCAGTTCTTTGGTGCATAAATAAATAAATAAATCATTAAAATTTAAAAAAAATAAGTTATACTGTTATCATGAAAAAAATGCATTTCAGAAATTTTGAAATTATGTGTCATTGTGTGAATTGTAAAAGGAAGAGATTCACTAGCTTCCAGATGCCCTTTGAAGGGGACAGGGTGGGCGAAAACCCTAATGTTGTTAAGAACTAGAGAGCAGGAAAGCTGAAGATGTGACTTGACTAAGAATTAGGACTCTGAAACAACATTTCTCCTGTCCTTTCTGTTACTAGAAAATCTGGAAACTACCCAAGTGACAGAAATTGTCATTTGTGCATGATAAAGTTCCACCTAAATTTACAGAAAGAAAAATAAAAAAGTGAAATTCTTCAATTTAACTCTTTAATTTGCTACAGGGTTTCTGATTGGTTTCTCTATGATTACTCAACCTTCCTTGGATTCCCATACCCTCATGGCCTAAACCCTAGAACTTAGGATATGGATTATATTTGGAAACAGAGCCTATAAAGTGGTATTTAAGTTCAAATGAAGTCATTGGTTTGGATCCTAATTCATGTGAGGTTGTAAGAAAAAGAGATAAGGACACAGACATACAGAAAAAGACACTAGGAAAAGACAATACCTTAAGCAAGGAAGAAACACCTCAGGGGAAACCAATCGTGCTGACACCATGATCTTGAATTTCTGATGTCCAGGACTATGGGAAAATAAATTCCTGTTATTTAAACCACCCATTCTGTAGCCGTTTGTAGTGGAAGTCCTAGAAAATGAACACCACAACCAAGTCATCCTACTCGCCATTTTTAAAAATAAGAAACACTAGACCTCCTCATTCTTTTCTGTAAGGACCTCGTCCCTGTGGTCACAAGTCAGTAATTATCCCTTATATACTTACTGCAATCATCAGTATCAAGGATACTACATTATATAATTATTCAACGTTCATAACATCTCAGTCAAATGGAGATTTTTAATTTCATTTTCAAGCAGCTGAGCTTAATGAAATTGTCCAGTGTCACTGAGAACTAGTGCCCAGGGTTGAAATGAAAATTTCATTTCAGTCTTTATTACTTCACATTAAATTTGGAGAGTTAATGGGGCCTCCCCGGTGGCGCAGCGGTTGGGTGCTGCGCTGTGGAGCTGTTGGCCGCAGGCGATGCTGGTTCGACACCTAGCTGGGGAGAATCCCACATGGTGCGGCAGACCTCTCCTGCCTCGCCCGCTGCTCTCCTCAGCAGTCTATCTCTGATCTGCCTGTTCTGCTCCCCACTCTGTCTCTGGTGAACCCTCTCACTGCTCGGCGCCTCTGGCCTGTACCCCAGCTTGTATGCATAAAAAAATAAAAAAAAAATATTTAAAATAAATAAATAAATAAATTTGGAGAGTTAAGATCTTGAAGGATTTTGTAACTTAAAGGATTCACTATTTAAGGTTTTTCTGTTTCTCTAATTAATGGTTTGTTTTCCAGGATAAAGTCAGACCTGCTGGAAATGTCTGTCAAAGATGTTGGTGAGAAGTGGGTCAGCTACTTGATCTCATCTTTCCCCAACAAAACTCAAGTCTGACAACTGACCAGCTCTGTTATCTGGCACACTTTCTCTGAACCTGTTTTCCCTTTGAAAGGAAGATAATAGCCACTTTTTGGGATGTGAGGAATAAATGCCTGGCTACTTGTGAACAGCACAAGCACAGTGGTACTTGGATATTAGTAGTGTCTGGGATTGCACAGGGATGGTGAAAGTCAGGACACTGATTAAAAAGCCATTAGTGCTTTCTGACTATAAAACAAAATTAATCTTATTAACTTGAAATAGTTTAGACTGGGGTGAGGTAACACAAATCTCATTTAATCTTCACAGAAAATTAAAATGAAGCTACCCTGACTAACCCCCTTCTAGAAATGCCGGCTCATTGCTGAGGTTGTACAGCTACTAGATAGTACAGTAAAGGTTGCAAGCTCAGGAATGTCTGACACCACCATCCACATTTCTCACAGCTACCACAGCCAAAGATTGACTCAAGTCTGTTAATTTCTAGGGTGTCCATATGTCTGTCTTGTTTTTCAGAGCCTGAGCCAGGGGTAGGTGAAATAGAACCCAAGTATTAACCAAAGTTTTCCAGGTTCCAGTCTTCCTACCTGAAGCCACATATCACTACAAGATGTGGTAGGGAACATAGAATTTTCGGTTCCCTTCCCCATCTGGGTCTACATATGGCTAAAAAATGGCATAGCTGAAAAACAGCTGAATGCTGAATGCATCTTTTCCGAGCCTACTCCGTGAGGAGATAGAATTATATGTTGTCTTTGGCATTTCCTCTTACTGAAATTTAATCTCTCATATTAAAAGCTTATATAGGAACCTGAGAAATTATATGTTATTTGTCATAAAGGCAACACTATTTACAATGATGGTTCTTCTTCTGCTGGCTTGGAAATAGATTGTCTTTCTTGAGATAAGAAATATGATCACTGTGAGAATCCCACAACAAAATCTTTGGAATGGTGTGGATATTAATTTCTTTTGATTTGGGGTGGGGGAAGATACAGAACGTATAACAATGGGTTCGATAAAAATCATTTACCTAAGACAGATGCTATTTGTTCCATTATCTCCATCCCCTTTTCTATTAATGTTTTAAACCCAAAAGTGATTATAATGCATGCATTGTTTCTGTTCCATATTTATGCTTAGAAATTATTTAATCTTTGGGAATTCTATTTTTATTTGACTAAGAATAGAAAAATCCTCCAGTGGTACCTGTAATCAGAGTGAGAATATGAACTGGATTCCAGACATTCTGTTGGTTTTTGTTTATTTGTTTTAAAGATTTATCTATTTATGCATACAGGCCAGAGGCGTGGGGCTGCGAGAGGGTTCACCAAAGACAGAGTGGGGAGCAGAACAGGCAGAGCGACTGAAATACACTGCTGAGGGGAGCGGTGGTCAAGGCAGGAGAGGTCTGCTGCGCCATGTGAGAATCTCTCCAGCTGGGCATCCAACTCGCATTGCTGCTGCCTACAGCAGTACAGCGCAGTGCTTAACCTCTGCGCCACCAGGGCAGTTCTGTTTGTTTTGTTTTGTTTTGTTTTTATAAATCCTCAACAGCTAAAGAAGGATATGAACAGCTGGTACTTTCTAGATCCCTCCTCTTAAAGACAGAAAGTTGGACTTCAGCGTTCTGGAACTCGGATATTAATCATGAACACCCCAAACTGGTCCATGAATCTCAAGCTCCTTCTCTAGCGCTTTATGAAAGATCTGTGCTTCTGTGTATTTATGCCTTGAGGATCTGCTTATACAACCCCTCCCAAATATGTTTAGTCCAGCTGTCTCTCCTCCAGTGTGAACTCTTAACCAGATTTCTTCTCAGTTTGAGAACTTTACTTATTTCTTTTCATCCACACATTTTACTAGTGTTTTCTTGTTCCAGGGTATCATATTAGCCTTTGGGGATAGATACACAGGTCAACAAAGTAGACTGGCCAACCTTCCTAGAGTTCTCAGCCAGATCATAGTACAGGCTTAGTGAGACAGAAAGCCTCACACCTCTTCCAAAGCAGGAAGGAAGGTGAAAGAGGCAAAAATTTGCAGAGTAAACTCTTTTCTTTCAAAAATAGGCAAAGGATTTTGATTATGAAAAGCATTTTATCCTTGAAATCTCTGTCCATTGCTCTGGGATACATCTTTGGTATGTGAACAAGGTAGAACTCTCAGCTCCGGCCAAAATAACTTACATTGTGACCTTAGCCTGGACTATTGCATCCATAATTGCATCTGGTCCTTTATCCAGGGACAGATACAGTAGGGAAGACACTTTAAGAATGCTTCCTACAGTCACAGCATCATCCTTGCATTCCTACTTGGCTTTTCCCAATGGCCTGTAACAGGACTCTTTTAGAAGGAATGGAACTATCATGAACCTAGAGACAGAAAGACCTAGAATTAAATTCTTTAATCTGTATGTGTTTTTATTTTATCAAATCCATTGACTCTCTGGATACGTGACACAACTTTCAGCATTATTATAAAATTTAAATGAGATGATCTATGTAAAAATCCTGCAGTACTTGATCACTGTATTATTTCATTATTTTGTCTGATTTTGAAAAACTCAAATCCATCCATCTAATTAAAAAAAAAAGAAAATTCACCTGCTTTCATAATTTCCTACTTCCTTAAATTGCTATGCAGCTCATGTTGGAAGGCAGAAACTCTCGTTTGGTCTATCTCATTTTAATTGCTACCAAATTTCCCCTGCATTCCTTTTTTTCCTTAACTGCTCTCATTTTTCCTTGGTGGCAAAATGTGGTGATCCCTATCATTATTCATGAGCAATTAAGTCATAGTGAAATAGCTCTCTACCTCTAGAATACATAATAGTTTTATACTCTGCATTATGCAGGTGAGAACATAAATTATAGAATGGTATATTTGTCAATTAAATTATATATAATTAACCATTATATATGTATATAGAGAGTATTTAACTTAAAATACCCATAATATGCCAGGCTGGCATATTTTTATAGGTAATAAATTCAATAGAATATTTAATAAATTCACAAAATATGAGATCCAACTTAGTACTTGGAAATCACAAACCCCTGATTAAATACAAAAAAGGCAATATTAATAATATGTCTTTTTGACAATGCATTTCTGAGCATGAATAGATATGAATTAATTGTTAAAGAAAGGGACTTCAAAGTACCTAAAAGTGTTTCCCACTCAGGATGACAAGTAATAATGTTCTTGCAATTTTGAGAGCTTGTAGCATACTCTGGATAGAGTGTTACTAGCTCCTCAGCCTTGGCCTCCCCTGATCTTCCAGCAATCCATTTTAATAAGTATTACTATACTCACTGAAGGAAAAGGAGCACATGACTCTCAAGGCAAACTCCCCCTCTTATTATTAATAAGTGATGAAAAGAGTTTTGTATGATTTGTGAACCTAACCCATGTACCTTTCTATTTCCCACATTCCTTTTAGTTTAGAATGTAATTCCAAGCAACTATTAACATTTGCAAAAAAAAAAAAAAAATGCCCTTAATATCCAGAATTAAATTAAACACACTAATAACTATCCTATTACTAAAGATGGTTTATGTGGTAGTTTTACTAACATACTGTTCGTAGAAAAGTAGAATGAGCATTTAAAAATTAGTTTTGTTAAACATGGCATTGCATCCTTAGAAGCAAGCACTTAGTGTGAGACAATCCTTCTTAACGTAGGACCATGCTTTGCATAGACGCTTTAGAGACAGAGTGTTTCAGCCTCCATTTTTTGTTTTTACATCTCTCTGGTCTTTGTAAAGCAGGAAAGATATAAATGGAAGAGTTCTGAGCCAGTCAATTAGATTTCATACACCAGTGACCTAGCCATTTCTCCTCAGTCTTATGTGAGTTTGTGGCAGATGTGTGCATGTCAAAAAGCATTTCCAAATTAAAAAGTGAAACATATGGAATGTTGGTTTATAGGGATATGATATATGAAAGTGGTAAAATGTGTCATTACTCTAACAGCAACTATGATGCAAAAAGAGACAGTGCAATAGAAAATCATCATTAAACCAAAGTGACACCTTACCTAATAGGAGATAATTTTTGCACATCAAACATCTGACAAGGGACTAATATCCAAAAATCTACAAAAAACTCATGCAACTCAATATAAAAAAAAACAAATGACTCAATCAGAAAGCAGGCAGAGGAGCTAAATAGACACTTTTCCAAAGGAAACATACAGATGGCCAATAGGTACATAAAAACATGTTCATCATCACTTATCATCTGATAAATGCAAAACAAAACCTCAAAGAGATACCTCCTCACACTTGTGAGAATGGCCCTTATCAAAACCATCAGAAGCAAGTGTCAGTGAGCGTGTGGAGAAAAGGGAGCCCTTGTACAGTACTATCAGGAATGTAGATTAGTCCAGCCTCTGTGGAGAATTGTGCAGAGCTTTCTCAAAATATTACAAATAAATCTGTATGATCCAGCAATCCCTCACCTAGATACCTACCCAAAGAATACAAAAGTGCTTTTTGAAGGGATATATACACTTCTATGTTGATTGCAGCACTACTCACAATAGCTGATCTATGGAAATAGTGTTAGTGCCCAATGACAGATGGGTGGATAAAGAAGATGTGGTATTTATATACAATGGGATTCTGAGGAGCTATCAAACAACACAAAATATTGCCATTTCACAACATGGATGGAAGTTGAGGAGACATGCCAAGTGAAATAAGTCATATGGAAGAAGACAAATACAGGATGATTTCACTCATGTGGAATATTAAAAAAACAGCAAACTAATAGACAAAACCAAAATGAAGCAAACCTTTGAACTCTAAATGTAGAACTGAGACTATGAGAAGGGGAGAGCTGGGAACTGGAAGAAAATGGGGGAAGGGCCCCAAGAAAATGGTAGAATATTAGTAGGGCTTTGTGGTGGGTGTGGTGTGAAAACATGCATTTGTAAACCTAGATATATATGCAGTATTGTAAATCAACATTACCTCAGATACGCAATTTTAAAGGAGGGCAGTGCAAATGTGTATTTGCAGTTTCCTTTTTATAGGATTGACCCAGGTGATAAGAAAAAAAGAGAAATTATGGGTTGTCAAACATCCATTGGAAGGTATGGAATTCCTTGTATGTGATAAATATTGTTGCAAAGCTAATTGGATTAGACTCTGAATTTTCCTATTCACAAGGCTTTACTATGCTATCTTGATAATAGGGCTGAGTCACTGATGATTGTGCACATGAGGTGGTGACATCACTGAAGATGAATGGGCCCTACGTTCAAGAACCCTCATTATCACCAATTCACTTAACCTCACCATCATTGTTTGTTTAACTCTAATCATCCTATGAATCAGCTAATTGAAAAGGAGATCCTTGCAAGTTTCAGATAATCAGTCACTATTTGTCAATGAATACGTACTTTTAATGGACTTGGGCAGTTTTCCTCCTGAGGTTATATAAACTATGAAGGCGTGAAAAAGTTTGAAAAATACATCTGTGCGTAATCTACTAATTTTATGTACCCTGCGTATGATGGAAAGTTGAGTGTACCCTAAGAGAGGGTATTACCGAGGAAAGACTTCCATACTGACCATGAAAGTTATTCTGAAGATTCAATGGTCCAAACTTCTTCAGTCACCCACAGACTCCATAATTGCCAGTGAAAGGGTGCAGAGGGCAGGAATAAGGAAGTAGTATCCCCATTCTTATAGGTCATTTAAAAAACTCTTCCCATTGGCTGTAAATGCAAATTCACTTAAGTGCAATAACTTTTGAAGTTATAAAGAGTTATAAAGTATAGTAGAAATAATTCACCCTTCTTCCATCCAATGTTTGAGTTATCTCTCCACCTGACTCCACCCACTTCTAAATCCATTTATTATTTATTCAAAGAATATTGAATTTGATATCATTCCATTGACTTGAAATCATTTAATTATTGCCTTGTGGCCCTCAAGAGCTGAGGCTTGTCCATTACCACTCCTTGAGACTGTTTTTCTACCAAATCCTGCCAATACTGGGAAGTTCCCTATCAGACTCAAAGTTTACATGTTAATGTCAGCTATAATAGCTACGGGACACATTCCCATGCTGCTCAGCTCTGGTTCTTTCTATACATTTATTTCAGTTGCTCGAAGAAAACAGGAGACTATTTGCAGATTGGTTTAGTTACTCTTTAATCACAATGTTATTCATTGTAGTTTAAATAGCTCTGAATTGGTTATATACAGCCTCTTCTGACAAAAGTTCTGGCTAGCTTCAGAAAGGTACCCAAAATAAATATGAATAGTCCCTTTTTGATTCTGCCAAAGGGCCTCTCTTTGCCACCATCAGTACATTTCCAACCACAGTTGCCCCCCCCCCCAACCCCTACACACTTTCAGTGTAATCTGCAGGGCACAGATGCTGAAAATGCCAGAGTTCTTCATTTAAATCCCTTTAAGCAAAAATACTGGTTATTTGAACTTACTTTTTGCATCTTCCATGCCCAGTGGTAATTTCACAAAATTACTGGAAATCTATTTCAGGGCAAACTTGGCATTTAAATTAGGTGGTTGTAATTAGCATCTTGACTTCATGCAGTTAACAGCATGAAAGGAAGGACAGGGAATAAATTACATCAGCTTATTTTTGCTGTAGAAAAAAAATAAAATAAAATTAATTAAAAAGTAATACACTGAAAAAATCCATACAATTTGAAGCAAGATGGCATGTAATGTCTCCGAATTAAATTACAAACTTTATCTCATATTCAAAATTCATACAAAAAGAATCTTCTGAAATCTCTTCACCAGAACATTCAAAAACCTGCCTATCTTTCCAGGGAGGCCTACAGACATTGCTGTGTTCTTGCAATTATTCAGCACAAGTGACAAATGAACGTTCACACACCACAGCACTAAATTAAATTTTGCCATCATTCAAACCACAATTCAAAACTCACTTGTCAGTTATCTAAAAGTAAACTTAGGCCAAAGAGGAGAGGGCTCCTGTTGGATATTCTTCACCCCTCTATGATGCCACTACTGAAAGCTAAGATGGGTTTGACTGTTGCCATTTTGCAGAGAAAAATGTGATTCCACATACATACTGCTTCCAGCTCCAATGTAGCATCTGGTGAGTTCCAGGCACACTTCTGGGTAGTGCTCAGTACAGAGAAGGGCTGGAAGCTCTGTCATTTCAGGAACAGCTAAGGAAATGGAGTAAAAATGAGTCTTTGGGGTTATTATTTCCCACTGTATTAAATGATTTGAACACCACCTCTCTCGAAGGAGTGTTCCATTTTTTTTGTGTGTCGTAGAAACAAAGCAGTGAGATTTGGCTGAGTATTAAGACAATGAAGTGGTCACAGGGTGTATTGTAAGAAATGGAAGAATTTTCTCTAGAACACTTTGATACTGAGATGTTTCTGCTGCTGTCTTTCAGTGAGTGTTAGCTATGTATCCTCTGTGAAATTCATTTCCTCAAATGTTAGATGAGGATAATAGTATTTCTCTCTTAGATTTGGGAAGAAGAAAAATACTGAAAGAAAAGGCATTCAGTATGTGTACTAGCATTAGGAAGGAACACTTAGGGATTTGTAAAAGCTGGGCAGATTTTTCCCAGGAATGTCAAACAAGAACTCAGAAGGACAATAAACCTATAAAATTGCTTCCAACATGGGGACTTTCTGAAAGATGAAGATACCTACTATTCTCACAGTCCATTAAGGGATTCACATAATTGCACTGAAGTGAATGTTTTCTCTGTCTAGCTTTTTAGAAATCGGAGATAGAAATATAAAAATATGGGCCTCCCTGGTGGCGCAGCGGTTGGGTGCTGGGCTGTGGAGCTGTTGGCAGCAGCGATGCGAGTTCGACGCCCAGTCGGGTAGAGTCCCACATGGTGCGGCAGACCTCTCCTGCCTCGCCCGCTGCTCCCCTCAGCAGTGTATTTCTGATCTGCCTGTTCTGCTCCCCACTCTGTCTCTGGTGAAGCCTCTCACCACTCCACACCTCTAGCCTATACCCCAGCTGTATGTATAAATAAATAAATCTAAAAAAAAAGTCAAAAAAAATTTAAAAAAGCGAAATATAAAAATACATTGAGTAATATGTGCATTTTAATGTTATCTTCTGCAAACAATTTCTTAACTTATAAAGGGTTACAATCTGCAAAAATGCAGATACCAATCTGGTTAGTGAGAAATATGCAATGTTGTAATTGCATAGTTTCATTTTTTTTAAAAAAAGACCTCATTATTAAAGGCTACAAATTAATAATTAGATGAACAAATACATAGAGCAGGTCTGAAAAGGTCGTTAGTATAGGAGCTTTTGTCCTCATGGAGTTGGGTTTTGTTACCCTCCCAGTGTGGATGTGTTCACAAGCTGGAAGCTGTCTAAAACTCCTACTGTTGGGCCTTTGTGGAGACTTTCTCTCATAGGTATGATCAATTATTAATTCCATTTCTAGCCCTTCTCATCTCCTGATAGGCTGAAGAGGTAGGGGGTAGAGCTGGAATTTCAAATTTCTAATTATGACTTGGTCTTTCCAGTGACCAACTGTCATCCACAGTCATCCCAGAAAATACCCAGAGTCAATTCATTAAAACAAAGGACTCTCCTAGTGGTCTTAGCGCTTAAAATTTTACAAGGGCTTTCAGAGAGTGTGTCAGGGATGGGGTCGAAGAGGAACATTATAACAAGAGATACTCCTCATGCTCTTTTATTTATGCATTTTTATGTGTAGTTGTGTATGTTTGTGTATAGTTCTGTGCAGATTCTTCCCATATACCATTCATGTAACCATTTATTACACAAAGAAACTATCTTGTGCTAGCTCTTATATTTACACAATCCATTTCATTCATATCCCTTGTAAACCACTAATATTTTAGTCATGTCTCAATTTTTATTATTTTAAGAATGTTTTGTAAATGGAGTTAGATAATCTGTAAGATTCTGGGGGCTGACTGTTCACACTGAACACAATGCCCTTAATTAAATCTTTAAAGGTAGCTGGATGTATCAAATTTCTTCTTTATTTTCAATTTTGTTGAAATATTTTGAACTTATTAAAAAACATGTTTATTGAGAGAATATTGATTTATAACACTGTATAGGCGTTAGGCGTATAGGTTCCTAACTTCTATAAATGTGTGTTTCCTCATCCTGCCCACTACCAAAGCACCAATAATCCTCCACCATTGTTCATTGGGTTCCGCTCTCTTGCCCCGTCCCCATTAACTTTCCCTTCCAGTCGCCTCATATTCCAGTTATTTTCGCAGTTATATTCCAAAGTTTGTTTTGGTTTGGTTGTGTTGGTTGATTTGCCTTGCTTTTTATATTCCACACATAATTAAATCAACTGATACTTGTCTTTCCCCTTCTTATTTTGTTTAGCATAATCCCAGTTTCACTCTGTTGTAGCATAAAATTTTTGAATTTTTAAAATTAAATTTATTTTACTTTTTAAAGGTTAATATATGTTTTCTCCTCTCTTATATATAAACCTGAACGTGCTTTTGTTCCACTCAAGTTATTCTAACATTACATGCAGTTGTTGCTCAGACGCTTCCTGCGATCTTGTTTGTTTTAAATCTCAGAGGTTACCTACTGATATATCTTTTTTATACAATCAATATTAAGATGTCTCCATAATTTTACAATATTTTTTCATTAATCACTCCTCTTTGCACCTTAATTCTTCTGACACCTTTTTCCATCTTGAGGTATATCTTTTAGAAATTCCTTAGGTAGGATCAGTTGATGATAGCTCAGCTTTTTTTTTTATCAGAATTTTCTATTTTGGCTCTAATTCAGTTTTCTGGGTATATAGTTTTAGGTTGATAATCATTATCCTTCAGTGCTTGTGTTGTTTCCTTTGCTTCTGGCTTCTGTTTTGCTCTTGATACCTCCACAAGAAGTGTTTAACTTTGTAGTTGAAACTTTCAATAATGAACAGAAAATAAAGGAAATACAGAATTCTTTCTGTGTATGGTAGAATTTTCTAAGTAAGTTACCCCAAATGGGCATCCTCATGAGATAATGAGTTTCCTATTATGATGAGACCTACAGTTGATTAAAGATTAGTTGAACAATTCCTGGGTTGAGGTGTTAAAAAGAGCTTCTTCATTTAGTATCTTTGTTTAGAACTAAAAATGGGTCTTAAAACTTCTTCTCTATCATGATTCCATTATATTTTAGGACTTAAAAACTAAATAAGAAGACATGTATTTGTCTCTAATCACATTTAGAACTGAGGGAATTCTAAAAGATATGCTTGACAATGGAGATAGAAAAAAATGAACAAAAAAGGATTTTCATAAGAATGACTTTGCCTTCTGTATAGTCTCAACCTAATACCCCTCTTTGATCGCAAAGAGAAATGAGGTGATTTTTTTCTTTAGCAGATGGCTCAAAGAGGGATGTGCTTTTGGACAGTTTTGGGGAAATGACACCAAATGAGTGCACCAACCAACAGTAGACACCATCCATGTTCTTCACCAGCAATAAAAGCAAGGAACTATTGACAGTAACCAAACCACAGTCCCAGGAAGGGGGTGTGGCATTTTTGAACCTAGAAACAAAGGCAGATGTATGTGCTATTCCAAATCCCAACTTAATTAGGAATAAGAATAAATAAGGAGAAAATGGGAGGGCAAGAAAATAAAAAGTCAGTGAAAAGCAATTAGAGGTAACAATAGTGATGTGAAATTTTATTCAACATAGGTTTGCATTACTACACCTCTCTTGGGAGGATAAGATCCACAGTTTTCACATTGCTCTAAGTTTTTCTATCCTTAATAAAAATAGTAGGGGTTAATTACTCAGATATGTGGCATTATAAAGAAAAGTAGAAATAGGATATGTCAATTGCAGTTATATCACCCAAATAGAGCAACTCTTCACACTTGGGAGTTTCTTTCCACTATTTTAGTTGAAAATATGTCTAATGGCCACTTTTATTTAATTGTCATATGAATCCAAAATATTTCTCATCGTTATTATAAACTATTTTAAAATATAACATTTTGGGGCCTCCCTGTTGGCACAGGGGTTAAGTTTCAGCATATCTGTTATCACAAGTATGGCCTGAATTCAATCTCCAGCCAGGGAGCTATCCCACATAATGGCTCAGCAGACATCTCCTGTCAAACCCACTGCTCCCAATAGCAGTGTATTTCAGTCACCCTGCCTGTTATGTTCCCAACTCTGTCTCTAGTGATCCTCTCACCCACACACACACACACACCTCCTACCTACACCCCAGTTCTTCTATGCATAAATAAATAATCTTAAAGAAAAAGAAAATTTAACTATGCATTATCTCTTGACCAGATACACAGTTTATTTTCCCACCTTCCTATTTATTGGACGATGTGGTCTGCTTCCTTTATGATTAAAAAAATAAAAGCTATATTTTTTTCATAAGATTCTTTTTTATCCCTTAAATTATAACTACTAATAATGGAATTAATTGGGTATGAATCTAATCAAAACCTTGCATAATGTATTATGTTACAGTAAGTTTTTCAGTTCCATTCAGATAAGTAAATACAGTACATGAGTTTTTAAAACCTCTCTAAGGCAGGATTTTGGTAGTTATTATAACATTCCCTTCAGGAAAAGTTCTGGGAAGTAGACATTATTCTCTCTCCTGTGAAGGAGAACATATAGCACTTTGAAGAAAGCTACTAATGAATCCTCCCAATTCTCCATGGCAGTTTTGATGAAGAAATCTTGTTAATCAATGTGACATATACAGTTCAAATTCCACAGAGGCAGGAAAGCTCTCCTGCTGGATGATCATGATTTCTTCTAAGTATAGTCTACCTGGCTCCTGAGATTTCCTGGAACATTCTGGACTGCTGCATTGCCTCAGCCAATGTCTTTTCCATTTGTGAGCTTATGAGAATCTTTGGTTCCAGTTCAAGTTTCCACCCTAACCCTGTGTATTCTTCAGGTATAAATGCATGAGTTATCTACAATCTCATGGCAGTGCTGAAATTTACATAATCTTTGGGAGGATTTTTAAAAATTGTGTGTTTAATTTCCTGTCAACTTTTGCTCCCATTGACAGTAGATATGAACAGATTCCTTCTGTTTGTTCTTGAGTCTTTATGGATAGCATTATTGGCAGTACTGATTTCTACATTGGCTCAGAGTTTTGTTTTAAATTTAATCTTCTCTTAAGATGGTGTAACTATGTGCAGCCTTGAAAATATTCAGGTTTTTTTGTTTTGCTATTGTTTTATACTTTTGCTTTGGAAGCAATTTCAAATTTACTAAACAAGTGCAAAAATAAGAGCATTTAGAGGCCTACTTGTATAGTTTTACCCAACCTCAACATTATACACTACTTACTATTTCTAATCTATCAATCAAACAATAAATCAACATATGACTATTTTCCCCAGTACATCAGTGGTTCTTGATTCCTAAATGTTTCAATGTGGATTTTCTCCCATATCCTATTAATGGACATAATGATGCATCAAGTTAAAAGCCAGAGGGATGTCCCTTGATGAAAATGTGGCCTCTGGGTACATTATATACACTGAAGCTACTATTCAGAGAGTTGGAGATTGATGCTGCCAATGATTAGGTAACTAGATATTCAGAGGCTTTCTTTGAGGCACCTGCTATTATTTGAATGATTCAGAAATAATTACACCTTCATGTGCTTCATTTTACCTGGAGTGTGCTTTTCAATTTCTATTCCTCCTTAATATCACACTTCTCTTACTGAAAACACTCCTGCACTGAGTGTTCAAATACCCCCATCTTTCTGACTTTTGCTGAACTTTCCCTGGCATAATATGGCAGTGACTCATATATTGCTGTTTCCCCCATGTATGTCTTTCTGTCGGGTGGTGAGCATCTTAAAAGAGAACACTACGTAGTTGTTAGATTATTCCCCTTTGTGTTTAGCAATTATTAGAACAGGCGGTAATTTTAGGTATCCCAAAATAATTTCAAATCATACTAATATAATACATCTGCCCTTATCCACTTACATGTTACTATTTGTTTAAACTTTTGCTTTACCTCTTCTCTTGACAATTATGACTGGATTCATTTAATACCCACTAATTCAGCTCTTATTCTCTGCAAGCTGTTGTGCAAGTGGCTTGTGTGGAAATTACTACCTACTAGGAATACTTTGGGTTGCAATAAGTAAAAACCTGTAGTGAAAACATCTAGTTAAAAGTGATTCTGTCTCTGTGTTTCATCAATATCATTGGTTGTCAAGTTTGTTCTAACTTTTTACTCTGCCGTCCATTGACTCATCAACTCTTGGTCACACATAACATCTGTTGTAGCTTCAGGCATCACATCTTGTTTAAGGAAGAAAGAAAAAGGGTTGGATAAGAGAGGATTACATTCTGTTGGAAGAAAACTTTTCTATAAATATTCCAGAAGACTTCTTGTAACACATTTTCTGGAAATGGGGCCTGTACCCCAGCTTGTGTGCATAAATAAATAAATCTTTGAAAAAAAGGAGAGAAGGAATGGATACATTGAGATAATTATTATTGATGTCCAGCATGTTGTGTGTATGGTCAAAGAATCTGGAGACAGAAACTTTCAAATACCCAAGCAGTGGGAGTATGTCAGCAGCCTGGTGTTTATAAAGGTGTAGGAATCGACCTCGACCAGGTTATACAAACTCTGTGTGGTACTAGTGCCTTTATGTAAGCTTAGAGTTGGTTAAGTTATAAAATAAAACTAGAGAAGAAGCAGACAAGGGTGCAATGTTGTACGAAATGCCTGTATCGCAGTGCAAGGGCTACTCTTGGATGAAATGATCTTGGTATAAAAGTTGTGATCTAATTTTCTCTGAGAGGTTAGTAATAGCAATGCAGCCATTTTCCAAGCTGCCCTGTAGCTATTACCTTGGTAAGTCTGTCCAAGTTAAATCTTTTATTTGAGAGCAATTGATTATTCAACATACATCACATCTAGAATCTAAGAGTCTAGACTTGGAATTGGTCTAACTGTATAGCAGTTAGGTGGACTTAATTCTTGAGTGTGGTTCTGTTTTGAAAGTAAGTACTTAGACATTAAATTGCACCTTGGAAGTATTTTGGTTAAATTTAAAATGCTTACAATTAAAGACAGGTATTATTAAAACTTGCATTTGCCTGCTCTGACCTGGAGGTTGAAATGAATTGTGACTGATGCCCCATCTGGTGTTCCCAAATTATGGCAAGGCTTGGATCTCATCCATTGCTGTAAATGGTTTCTTGCCAGACACCTGAGATCTGAATATCCAAAATCACACTCCTAGGGATTCTTGAAATCAGATTTATTAAAAACAAAAAACAAAAAGCTGCCCTGTAGCTATTACCTTGGTAAGTCTGTCCAAGTTAAACCTTTTATTTGAGAGCATTCATTTGAATTCTGGTGTTTTCACATGAAAAGATCAAATTGAGTAAACTACTCAGGTCTCTTTATGTATGAAGACATTAAACTGAGGACAGGATACAATTTACCCATCCTGAGAGAAATCGGATGATTCTGAAGCCAGTTATCTCCATATTTGGCCAGTTACAACCATTCTAGAAAACCAATGGGATATTTAGCAGCAAGAATTTAGGATGAAATGTCTCTTTCAATTTTTGGTGAAATTACTCAGGGCTGCCAGAAATTCTGGAGTTTTAACACTCCCATTGAAAATCAGAAAACTGTGTTTATGTTGTCATTTAAGCCAAAGTCCAATCCCCTTTTTAAAAGATACTGCTCTGCAGTAGGTATTTGTGGCAATGGCTGAATGAGTCCTGGTTGTTTTATCCAGTCTGCGAGACACTTTTGATTTAGAGCCATAACCCTTTAGGCCACTTGGCCTTATTTATAACGAACAAGTTAAATACTTGACTCTCTGGCAGCATTTATTAGGATTGTTTTCAAGTCTTACAAATGTTTTATCCTGAGTTCAAAACCAGAATCGTGTGCATATGAGCATTGAACAACACCCTTTGAACTGTGAGAGTTCACTTATATGTAAATTTTCTTGCAAACAGACAACTTAAGGTATCATAAACACAATGCCCTACTATAAATGTACTTTCTCTTCCTTATGATTTTCTGTTCAAAATTATTTGTTGTAAGAATATAGTATGTAATGCATGTAACACACAAAATGTGTTAATCAGCTCTTTATCTTATCAGTAAGGTTTCAAGTCTATAGCAGGTTATTAGTAAAGTTTTGGAGGAGTAAAAGGCTATCCATGGATTTTTTGCTGCCAGGGAATGGGGTCAGTGGTCTTAACCCCCAGCCTGTTCAAGAGTCAACTGTAGTAGTGAGAATTCTCTAGGCATTGCAGAAGAGCAGATTTTTAAGTTATCTTTTGTTTAGACTGTACTATTACAAAAGAGCAGGTACCTTTACAAAAAAGAGAGCAAGATAGCTTTTTTCCCATTTTATGTGAGGATGAATATATTAAGCATTAACTAAATAGGTGTTTGCAAAATACTTTTAAGAAGCAAATGCTATAAAAGTGATAAATATAATTGTTATTATAAAATTATAGCAGAATCATTTAGATGAGCCATTTGAAAGGTCTTCATTAAATATGATTGGATATCATGTTTATTAATTCATTAAGTCCTACTTAAAATACCAGATAAATAAAATGCATTATTAATATGTCATAAACTAAGTGGTATAATGCCACACAGACCTATCATTTTTAAAGTGCCTTGCAAGTATTAACTATTTCATGCTTATTGTTGTTTCAAGGACAGCTTGTATGATTTAACAGGGGTTGTTAATAGTAATTCCATTTGCCATAATAAAAAGCCTAACTACAAAACATGAACTCTGTTTAAATAATCAGTTTTCCTTTTTTTCTTGGAGATACATATGCTTACTGTTAACTATGGATGCATATAATTATGAAAAGTCACTTTTAAGCATTAAATTACACAGAGAAAAATCTACATTAACATTTTGGAATTTTTCATTTGTCTTACCAGGCTTGTATTTGTGAACTTGTGTGTGTAAATCTATATTTCTTTCAAAAAATTGAAGTCTTATATAAGTGTCTTATATATGTCATTCCTGTTTAAAAAATGTAAATGGAGCTCCTTTCCCACCTTTTATTGTTTGTTTTTTCCCACTAAAGCAACAAAACAAAAATGCCAGTGTCCCTTGGACAAATGATTGATTCTAGGCATGGTATATAAACATATCAATGTATAAGATGAGCCTGAAATGTTAAAATAATAAGGAAACTAGAAAAGACTGAGGAAACTAGGAGGCTACAAAGACCTATCAAGAGCACCATGAACCAACTTGGATTCAAAGCCCCAAGAGAATTAAGATAATTGGCTAGAGTCAGGTAATTTGACCATTAGTAGTTACTGTAATTGATCAAAACATACCTAATAGTTTTAAAATTAGCACATCCACAGTAATAGCAAAAAAAAAAAAATTGATTATTAGCCATCAAGGATGCTTGTGAATCAACTTATTTTAAAAAACTAGAGAATCAATTGGATTTTAAACGTTTTTCTTTTTTCTTCTTTAACAATAAATAACCAAACAGTAGATTAGCAAGTTTTTTTTTTTTAATATTACAGCTGGCAAGAGAGAAAATACTACTCAGATTAATATATCACCACTTTGCAGCTACAAATAAATTAATAACATTAGATACTGATGATTAACAGCTGCGAATACCAATAAATGAGACAATCAAATATCACGTACATATGGTGGAAGAATATCCAACACCTGTAAATTAGTTTTGGTTAACAAAACATAACGCTAGGCTAATCAAAACTCTTTTTTTTTATTTTTTTTTTGAGATTTATTTATGCAAGCTGGGGTACAGGCCAGAGGCGTGGGGCGGCGAGAGGGTTCACCAGAGACAGAGTGGGGAGCAGAACAGGCAGATCAGAAATACACTGCTGAGGGGAGCAGCGGGCGAGGCAGGAAATGTCTGCCGCACCATGTGGGATTCTCCCAGGCTGGGCGTCGAACCCGCATCACGCGCTGCCGACAGCTCCACAGCACAGCGCTCAACCCCTGCGCCACCAGGGAGGCCCGGCTAATCAAACCTCTTGATCGAACTATTGAGTAGAGAAAAACACAGAAAATGCAGAAACATTATGTGACACCACGACTAAAATTAAAAAAAAAAAAAAAAGGAATGTTGGGAAACCTACATGACAAAAGAAAAACCTGCTCTCTCCAACAAAGATATTGAAGACAGAGAAAAATAGAGAAATCAACAAAGTTAAAAAAAAATACTAACCAACTGTACTGTGTAGACTTTATTTAAAGATCCATTCAAAGCAAAAACAAGCAAAAAAAACTGAAACTATTTTTAGCATTTGTATAACAATTAGAAATAGGAATACTGAATATCTGATTATATTTTATTTGGTTACTTAAGAAAGTATTGTTAATACTATGTGAAGATGATGTGTGCATATGTACATATATAGTCATATGTAAATGTCTGTGTGTTTATTTCAGTGGTTGTTTATCATGTAGTATAATGTATGGATAAAATGATATGATGTATGGATAATAATGTATGGATAAAATGATATGATGTTCATTTAAAATAATTGGAAGCCAGAAGATGACCACAAATTGACCACAAGTCAATCATTATTGAGATGAATTAGTGTTCATTATATGATTTTGTAAAATGTACACATCTTCACTTCTTTTCCTTATAACGGTCTTTGAAAATATGATTGCCAAAGTATCCCAAGATACAAATGCTAACTTATTAATGCTCTGTAAGTGTATCAGGAAATCTAAGAAAATGTGTCACCTTTGAAAAGATTTGAATCCATTTAGAATTTTCTGTCCTATTGCAATCTCTGCCCCACCCCCACCAAAGCTGTCAGCTATCAGTTTTTTTCAAATACTGAGTATTAATTGTCTATTCTTTTCCCATTGAGATAAAATAACTGTTCCTACATTCAAGAATATTGTGTATGTTACTGGACTAATCTTGGGTTCTATTTGTATTTGTCAGTTGAGTCCCCAATTTGGTCTCTCTGTTCCCATAATTATTTTTCTTCATTCTGCCTCCCTCTAATACTCGCCTTTTATTTTCTCATATATGATTTTTAGCTGTTTATATATAAAATAATTTTTAAAAGCTTATTTTCTCTTTGGCTGATCATTTTATCTAATAATAAATACTACATTCTTATGCCTTATGTATTTGACTGCAAGCTTTTTAGAACTTTCTTTGAGGTTAAGAATAGAGCCTCTAATTTTCCTTTTTCAAATTTCATGCCACCCATTTTCAGCTCCCTCCCATCTTCAGAGGGTACCTGGTTTCTTTAATTTCTGATTCTTTCTGGTTCTCATAAATGGAAATAGCTTATTGTTAATCTCCCTTTCTGCAAGTCTATACTTGCAGAATACCTATGTATTAGCTTTCTAAGGTTTATAATTTATCAATTAAATTATAAAAATTTTAATTTGCAAAATACTGGTAATATTTCTCCTTATTTTCTTTTAATCTTAAGGAATCATTTTTTTTTTTAAATGTTGTTTATGGGGCCTCCCTGGTGGTGCAGTGGTTAAGCGCTGCGGTGTGGAGCTGTGGGCAGCGTGCAATGCGAGCTCTATGCCCAGCCAGGGAGAATCCCACATGGTGCGGCAGACCTCTCCTGCCTTGCCCGCTGCTCCCCTCAGCAGTGTATTTCTGATCTGCCTGTTCTGCTCCCCACT